>CAUYSK010040659.1:0-11634 GCA_963575035.1 Avahi laniger | reverse complement strand
CTGGGCTCAAGCGATCCTACTGCCTCAGCCTCCCGAGTAGCTGGGACTACAGGCATGCGCCACCATACCCAGCTAATTTTATTTTTTTCTATGTATTTTTAGTTGTCCAGATAATTTATTTCATTTTTTTAGTAGAGACAGAGGTCTCGCTCTTGCTCAGGCTGGTCTCCAACTCCTGAGCTCAAACAGTCCGCCCGCCTCTGCCTCCCAGAGTGCTAGGATTACAGGCGTGAGCCACTGAGCCCGGCCTGGAATGAACTTTTAAATAAGTTCAAAATTTTTTTTAAACTTCTAACATTGTTCTTGCTTGGTATTGATGATCCATTGACCAATACTATAGGAGATTTGAGCATAGGGAGGCATTCTGAAAGTTATTGAAACAATAGGCATTTTTTTCTTTTTGTAATCACTTATGTGCTTAAAGTATCTACCCTCAAAGCAGTTATGTTTTCTCATTAATTAACTTTGCATTCTCAGAATCATTGCAGATATAATTAACATGTAAGATAAAATTCATAAGCATGAAACTAATTATGGCTGTTAGTGATGAGGATTTATGAAAGCAATTAAATAAAGCATTTTACTTTCTGACTCCTACTAAAGTAGATATAGTCAGCAACTGCCTATTCTTCAAAAAGGATAAAAGGGCATACTTTAATATGTACTATAATTCATAATATATTATCATTTATGAGGCTACTGTGGATATATGGTTTGATTCTATGCCAGACATTCTAAGACAGTGACTTCTTTCCTTTCTTAAGTGTGAGAATAAGGATAATACTACTTAGCAAATTGTTATAGATGCTTTCATAGGAATATTAATGAGGCAGTCTAGTGTAATATTTATAACAAGACCTGAAGTCAAATTGCCTAGGTTTGCTTATTTAACAGTGTAATGTTAAGCAAGTTACTTAAAGTCCTGTGCTTCAGTTTCTTCACTGTAAAAATGATAGTACTTTAAATAAATCAGCAGTCCCCAACCTTTTTGGCACCAGGGACTGGTTTCATGGAAGACAGTTTTTCCACAGACCAGTGGTAGGGGGATGATTTCGGGATGATTCAAGCACATTACATTTATTGTGCAGTCAAACCTCTCTGCTAATGATAATCTGTGTTTGCAGCTGTTCTCCAGCACTGGCATCACCGCCTCAGCTCCACCTCAGATCACCAGACATTAGATTCTCATAAGGAGTGCACAACCTAGATCCCTCACATGCACAGTTTACGGTAGGGTTCACATTCCTGTGAGAATCTAATGCTGCCACTGATCAGACAGGAGGTGGAGCTTATGTGGTGATGCTAGCGATGGGGAGCTGCTGTAAATACAGATGAAGCTTTGCTTGCTCACCCACCACTCACTTCCTGCTATGCAGCCTGGTTCCTAACGGGCCATCGACCAGTACCAGTCCATGGCCCGGAGATTGGGGACCACAGAAATAAATCACTTAGAAGAATATCTGGCCCTATAATTGGAAGCAGTTAATTAATGTTTGCTCTTGTTTTCCCCCGTAAGAATAATTATTAGGCTGTACATTGATTTAGATTGGGAAAAATGTCAAATCATATACATTTTTGAAAGTTATAATATTAATAGGTATGTGTATGTTACATATGGCTGTGTCACATGTACAGCATCCATAACACTTGAATTCATCTATTTCCTAGAGACAAATAAAAACAGCCTCTGGGTAAATGGAATATCCTCATAGACTCAATAATGAGTGATCTTGATCATCTGTAAGAATTTTCCCGTAGTCATGAATATGGCAGTTTCGTTACTGTAGGAGTGGTGGTGGTGGTTATGATGTTAGTAGTGGTGTAGGATTGTGATAGTGTGTCATAATAGCAATAGAGGCTAATGCTTATAGGTAACATTTATTGAATGCTTATGTGGTACCAGGTCCTCTTCTAGATATCTCACATGTATTAACTTATTATTTTATCCTCACAGGAACCAATGAAGTAGGTGCTATTATTATCTCAATAATTATTTTTTGAATAAAGAAATGAGTGGGCATCTTATTTTGCAGATGAGAAAATTAAGACACTGGAGGGTTATACAAGGTCACACAGCTAGTAGTTGGTAGAACCAGAATTTGAACAGCCTAATTACAAAACACATAAATACAGATGTGATTCTGCCAAGGTGTGTTTGGCTTAGGGAGATGACATTTCAGTTAGCACTTGAGCTTGCACCTTGCTCTGGTTAGGTTTTCTTGGCTACTGTGAACCAAACCATTTTAAGCCAATGGAAGCTGTCTGTCCATGATTTCCACTGAGTTGTCTTAGAATTCTATTTTATTCCTAGCTTTGGCTATTTGTTGTTATACTCTGTTACCTAGGGAAGTAGACATAAAGAGAGATGTGTATGTGCTTGGGACAATGTATTTATACACACACATACGCCACTGCCAGCCCTGCTGATGCCTCAGACCCACTCCCTGGATTTTGCCTCCTCAACTGCTTTCTGGCCCTATTCCAACAATCTCTGTTGAGAAATGGTTTATATTACTTTAGTTCCCTTAGTTCCCTACTTTGAGCCAATCCCGATTTCTCTTTGTGCCCAAAACAAGCCTCTGAAAAAGGTTATATAAGTGGCAACAAGAGAAATATGTCAAAAAAGAAAAAAACAAAAGAACAATAATTCAGTCAGTAACTTTATTAATATCAAACTCATACTGACATTTCTATTTTGCCTTATTTGTATTTTAACTCAAAAATTACTTCACTCACATAGGCTGGGTAAGAGTAGTTTTATCTAGTGACTTTCAGTTCTCACTTGACCTGTCATGTGCACATGGACACAACTGCTGGCCACAGGGACAAGTGGGGAGCATTCTTCCGCCTGCACTTCCTAGGCTCTTTAGCCCCCATTGAGCTACGAACAGTGGCTGAGGACAAAAGCTGTATACACTGTACAAACAGAGCACCAAAGCAGCAGTACACTGAGTCATTCTTCGCTCTGTGTGAGAACTGAGGGGGACTCTATTCATTTCCTTTGTGCTGGTGTCTGTCAACAGCACTGTTTGAGGCAAGGCCTATTGTACTGGCCAGTGTTTCTTATTGACCTAAGTCTGTGCCTGCTATGTTCCCAGGGTCGAAGTTGCGAGTGAGAGAATGTTTGGAAAGGGGTAATCATAGGCTAAATGCATTTCGCTGCATTGTCATCTGACCTATTAAATCTAAACTGTGGTCTACGTTAATGCAAACAGGTAATTATATAGTCACAGCTGCAGCTATTGACATCTGGTTACTGCCCCCATGGAAAAAAAATATGTGTTTTTTTGTCCTGTGTTTAGGTTCTTATATGCTGGACTTTAATGGTTTTTAACTGAAAATAGATCATGGATTAGGAAGACTGGAAGATCAACAAGATGGATACTTTAAAATAGCCTCTGCCACAGATGTTTGCTTATGTTTTTCTTCAGTAACAGTGCTTTTCTGTGACTCCAGTGTGAATAATCTTGATTCAGGTTTAGCTTTTAAGTAGTGTAAGGTAAAGATAATTTTATGTTTCCATCTCCTGTACAATCACATCATCATACTAAGTCGCTTTAAAAGGGCTGCCTCTCATAACTTAATTTTGTTTGCTTGCCTAAGGGTTTTATCCATTGTGTTTCATTGCTGTGCTCTCTCAGTGCAGGACGGTATTTGCAAGAGGTCTGTATTCCCCAGTCATGGCAAGTACATCACAGTAAATTGAAGCTTATGGCTATCAATTATGTTAATAAAGTCTATCCTGTCTAGTTTCTTTCAGTAGTCTAAGAAGCAAAAGTTGAATAAATTAGTCCTAGTACATCATATCCTCCATGTCCTGTGGAGAAGAACTATTTTTATATTAGTAAAAGAAAAAATGTTTAGAAATATTTTCCAACTAACCATGAAAATCCATTTACCACTCTAGCACTCTACATTTATGTTTTCATTCACCTCCAGAATTCAGTATTTAACAATGTTTATTAAAACATTGGTAGCCTAGTAGGTGATGGATTCTGTGCTAGTTATTGAGGTACAATTTAAAAATAAATACCTGTTGTATTGCTTTTTCTAATTCACACTGTCACTAGTGGTATTATGAAGTATATCGTGGTGGAACTGATATAGGATGCAGAGGAAAAGTTTTAAGATCTTGTAACTTGAAGATTTTTCTGATGTTTTGACACTTTCTGTCTATTGAATGTTTGAATGCAATGTCACTTCAAGTTAGGTAATTGCAAATCCCATTGGAACCTTAATAAGAAACCCAGGATGCTTACTGACCTGTTATCCTGCCTTTTGAACCAGGGTTCTGTAAGCAGAGCTCAGCTCATGCCCCTTGCCTTGCACTTCTCAGAGTGAGCTAGGGCTGGTTGCACTGGGCTCTTGGAACGTGTGGTGGTGATTCAAAGGATGGCAATGCGGCATCACCTCCTGCGTCCTAGATGCTGGAGATACAATGATGAATAACATAAAACTTTCACCCTCTGGGAACTCAGGTTAAATACCTTTTTTTTTAACCATCTTCACTACAAGCACAATTTTGAAAAAATGGCATAGTGATTGAATTTAATACAACAAATAACATGATAACAAATTAAATGCTAAATATGTTCTACTTTCGAAAGTGTGGATCAGTAATGAAGAACTATTCCTTCCATTTTAAAAATAATATTTCACATTAATGTTTCTAAGTAAAGTTGGCATCTTCTACATGGAACAGTATATGGAATTAATATTTACTCAAATAGCATGCTAGTCACTTTTTTAATCCTTAGAGATGAAAACTATTTTCAAATTCTTCTAGGAAATTTTTTTTTTTTACAAAAATACCTTCTTTCATTTTTCAGTGCTGCTGTTTCATATACAGAATTATTTTGACAGATACCAAGTGTAGTCACTTCAAAAGGCTTTTCATATTTGTAAGAAGTAAGAAACCATATGCCATCTTGCAGAAGCCCTGATTTGGAAAGAACATGGCTCTTGGCCAGCAATTAATTAAGCCATTCTTTTGTTTTGGCCGTATTGTGGTGTTGTATAGGTGTGAAATTTTCTGTCTTCACCAGATAGGAATATTCCTATGTATCCATGATAGTTTTAGGGAAAGCAGTCAATTTTGGTGTTATTTTCCTACAAAGTAATAGGAGTTGTTAAGTACAAGCAATTGAAGCACAAGAGAATGAAGAAAAAAAACTATTAGGATAAAATGAGAGTATGAATTTGGCACTTGAATAGCCGAAAAATGATTCCTATCACTTTGGTCCATTGAAAATTGCATCAGTGTTAACAGGAAGTTGGAAGCTGAACATCTGTAGCAGGTGTCTGTCGTTAGGGAATATAGAATGAGAAAAGATTACTTAATTATGTGCTGTGTATAGTGGGATACCCTGTTGTCAAAAAGAGAAAATAATTAGCCTGACTAATCAATTTCCTGCATTTCTCCTGAATTCCAGTTTAGATAATCTTAAATTATCTTCAAATAGAGATCTTCTGTGATATCAGATTATGGCTCAATTAGGTTACTCAGTGTTCTCTCATCATGCAACTTCACTTGCTTCTCATTAGAGTAGAATTAACTTTTTATTCAGGATATAGTAGTTAAACAGAGTTATGGGCCTTGGGTCTAAAGATTGCAATCAGGGAAGGCTGGTCTCAACAGAGAGCTTCCTTTCACCCATTTTGACCATTGTCACTGCTTCCCCTCATTCATCCTCATTGCTGTTGATCTTAGCAAGAAACCCAGAGACACTATTGCCTTGCTTACAAATAAGGTTTTATGTTTGATCTTTTCATTTTGTAAAAGATAAAGCACCTAAATCTTAAAAGGGTGCTTTCTTTTTTTTAATGAACAGCAGTGGCTCTGGGAATTTCAAAAGCTCTATAATGTTTTGTTCATATGGTAAAAAGGATTCACAACAGACATTGTGATCCAAATACTTGTTTTCTTTTTCTTTTAATGGAAAATTATTTCCCTAAGATTAAGCATGATTAGAATTCTTTTGCACTTTTCTCCAAACCCTAACTAATAAAACCAAACCACACATACATTTTGAAGGGTTTCCTGAATGCTAGCCTTAGCAATCGAGCTTCTCTTTCTTCACAGTAAGTACATGTAAGTGCTAGCCTGTGAGTACCTGGACACAGCCATCTACACTCACCCTGCTGTACACTGGGACAGTGTGGTACATACCTTTATCTTTGGGAAAAGTGAAAACATATGGAAGTGCTTTGCACATAATTGTAGGTGGGTACACAGAGGGTTAACCATGCAGCATTCTCAGTAGCTTAATTAGGCTCTGGCTTAGAGCCAGGATCAGTAGAAAATGGGTCTGCCTGGGACAACCGCAGAAACCAGTGTGTTTCAGCATCTTGGCAAGGTCTAGAGCCTTCAGCAGCAGTCTGTGCTTGTGCCTACCTGTTGTGGGAAAGTGAGAGGCCGTCCAGACAAGGGACAAAGCAGCCAGGCATTTTCCCATCGAGCTTTCCTATTGTGTTTGTCTATTTAAAAAAAGGAGGCAAGAGTACCTGTCATTGAGCACGACTTCTGTAGTGATTCGCTGCACAGTGCTTTTGCTTCATTCAGGAGGGGCTCCCTTAAGCTCACTGAGGAAAGCCCTGTGGTCTCTCTGAGACTGCACCGTGCGGAAAGCAGTCTTCTCTGTAAAACAGGATGTTGTCAGGATTTGAGGTTTGGGAATGATCCATGGGAGATTTGGCAGTATTAAGAAGTTTCAGCCAGTCAGTGTTTAGCCTCTGTGCTTTTTCAAAAAAAGGAAAGTACTGTACTTGTATTAGTGCTTTATTGATGAAATTAATATTGGCTCATAAGATTATGAGCCTTTGAAATAAAACATTGTTATAAATGTATTATTTTTAAAACATACATACTGGTTTTGTGAAATATACAAATCTGAAAGGCCTAGGATTGCAATCTAATATTTTCTACTTGTCTTATTTGCTAACATAAATATATTTGCTATTCACATGGTTCATAACTCAGGTTTTTAGAACTAAGACTTATATGGTAATCTTTCTTTCATACCAAAACCCATGTCGTAAATGTGCTTGAATTTCTATTTGCTGAACAGTTTTTTTATGTAAAATTATTTCGGATAGGGGAAACCATTTTGCATTAGAAACCTCCTTTTTTGTCTTATATTTAAAGTTGTAGTGTTTAATCTTTCAGAATGAAATCCAACTTTTAAAAACTGTATATATACACAACAAAAATATAACATAAAATCTTTCAGTTCTTAGAAAAAGCTTCATTATAGTCTTTTTATTTAGAAAAGCCAATTTTTCTATAATTATTAAAAATAGATAGAATACCTCTCTGGGAATAACAATTTAAATTTTTTTCATATTTTATAGCTTTATATAACAAAGATTTCCAGCCCTAAGCTTGTTATTAAGCATTACTTAATAGAGCACTACTTCACTTCCATAAGAAAATTAATAACAGTATTTTAGAGCTGATTTACAGCTACAATTAAAGTCAATTAACAATAGGATGTCATTAGTTCAGTAATCTTTGCTGCAGTTAAAATAATATAGATCTTGTACACTCTAATACTTTATAAGCTCACAATATGAAAGAGGGAAGAATTTCATTTTAAAATCTGTTGTGTAGCTCTAGCTGCATATATATATATATATACAGTGTATATATACTGAACTCCTTTATTGTGTCACGCATTCAGAGACAATATTGTATTATTTCTTTAACTCTTATATGCCTCCAAAACTAGATTGTAACGCTATGTCTATGCTTAAGGCAGTGTTGGTATAAGACTCAGAGTGAACTCTTACTAATTTTAGTTGTATAATTTGTTTGATTCAAGTGAATTGAGCAAATCCAAACTAGTTTTGGTGTATTTGGGGGTTAAATTTGAAACATTTCTTATAAGATCTAAGAAAAATTCACCTCAACTCTTCATACTAACAAAATGCAGTGTTTGTAGCATTGAGCGCGTATCACATTTGTTAGTATTTTAGCTGTGTGAATACAGTAGAATAACAGGGTAATGGTCATTCATGGTCATTCAATGGTCTTGGTATATGCCTATTGGCAAAGTCTCAGACTTCCCTTTTTTCATTAAAGAAAAACTCAACAAAATTGATTAGTGACTTTTTTTCTTAGTAAATATCTTTTTAAAAATTGTTGATGTACCAAATAAGATCCACAATAAAATTTATTTTTTAGGTTGGGAATGGTGGCTCATGCCCATAATCCTAGCACTTTGGCAGGTCAGGGTGGGAGGATCATTTGAGGCCAGGAATTCAAGACAAATCTTGGCAACAGTGAGACCTCATCTTTACAAAAAATAAAAAAATTAGCAGTTCATGATGGCACGTACCTGTAGTCGCAGCTACTTGGGAGGCCAAGGCAGGAGGATCACTTGATCCCAGGAGTTCGAGGTTACAGTGAGCTACATACAGTGACGCCACTACACTCTACCCTGGGCAATAGAGCAAGATCCTGTCTCAAAAAAAAAAAAAAAAAATGTATTTTTTAAATAGCCCTGAGTTCCTCTGTTCTCAACGTTTTCTCCTTCACTCAGGAATCCCATTTCATATTATGCTATCCATTTGGGGGAGATTTTCAAAAGTGATAACGTGTTTTCCATCTAGCCCTTACTTTTGAAAACATTGGAAAAGATAAAGAAGTTGCAATACAACATGGATGAACCCTGAAAACATTTACGCCAAATGGAAGAAGCCAGTCACAGAAGACCATATATTGTATGATTCCTTTTATATTAAATGTCCGGAATAGAACAATCCATAGAGACAGAAAGTAGACTAATCATCACCAGGGGTTAGGAGTGGGGTGATGGAGAATAACTGCTAATGGGTGCAGGGTTTTTTGGGGTGATGAAAATGTTTTAAAATTGGATTGTGGTAAAAGCTGCACAACTCTGAAAATGTACTAAAACTCACTGAATTGTATACTTTAAATGGGTAAATTTTATGATATGTGAATTATATCTCAATAAAGCTGTTAAAGAAGTTTAGTAATGGGAAATATTATAGATTTTTTAAACATTGTTAATATTTTATGCTTTATAGTTAATGTCTCCCAAAGTACCCCACTTTAGTGTAGTAAATATAAGCTATATGTGGACTAAATCATTAGCTTAGCTTCATTTTAATAGCTTATAATAATACCCACACTGTACATGTCAATTTGTATAACCCTAAAAGATGATTGTTTAAAAGACATTTGTATCCTCTTGAACCACATTATCAGCAGAGTTAAAATCCATTTATTCAGCAAAGATTTGTGGGTGTTTTAGTATATACCAGGTACTGTCTCGTATGTTAAGCATGCAGAGATGACCAGATTATAGTTTCTACCTCCTGGAGTCTTACCATTAGTAGGGTAGACAGACAAAAACAAAAGCACTCCAAAAAATGGGGCAATATGATACATGATATCATAAAGGTCTGACCATTTTTTTAATAGCAGTCCAGACTTTGGGGGATGGGGAAAGAAAGTACAGTGCCCTACCACAAAATATTAGGGAAGATTCTTCTAGAATGGGACTTATGGTCTGAGTTTGAAAAAAAAGAGAATGTACCAGAAAGTTGAAGGCCTTGTAAGCAAAGAGAATGAATAGCTTATACCAAGGAACAAGGGCAAAGGAAGAGCAAACAAAACAAGCATAGACTGTTGAAGAACTGCAGGTGGCTCCGGTAACTTCATGGGGTGGGAGCAATAGCAGGAGAAATGCTGGAGAGCTCTAAGAGAACTGTTCATTTGTTATTTAATCTCATTAATTTATGATCACCCAATGTAGGTACAGAGAAGGAATTAAGAGATATTTAGTCCAGGCCGGGCACAGTGGCTCATGCCTGTAATCCTAGCACCCTGGGAGGCCAAGGCGGGTGGATCGTTTGAGCTCAAGAGTTCGAGACCAGCCTGAGCAAGAGCGAGACCCCGTCTCTACTAAAAAAAATAGAAAGAAATTGGCTGGACAACTAAAAATATATAGAAAAAATTAGCTGGGCATGGTGGCACATGCCTGTAGTCCCAGCTACTCGGGAGGCTGAGGCAGAAGGATCGCTTGAGCCCATGAGTTTGAGGTTGCTGTGAGGTTGGCTGATGCCAGGGTACTCTAGCCCATGCAAAAAGAGTGAGACTCTGTCTAAAAAAAAAAAAAAAAAGATATTTAGTCCAGCCTTTCATTTTTTAGACATGGAAACTAATGTCCAGAGAACTGCATCCAAAAGGCTAGAATTCTTGAGTCCCATTCCAACAGCTTTGTTGCTGTATTGCTTGCCTTTGGAAAACCCGAGCCTGAAGGGTTTAGTAGCACTCAATAAATGTTAGCTATTCTTAATTTTCAGAAGCATTTCTAAAACTGTGCAGTGATAATTAAGAAGTACTGAAAAACTGTCACTTTTACCCATGGGATGTGAACCATACACATAGAACAAATGTTCCAACCAAAACCTTTGTTTTGAAATTTGATTAGAATCACAGATTTATGAACTATGCGATAGTTTTTGTTTTAAGTCACTAAATTTGGAGTTGTTTCTTATATAACAATAGATAACTGGTACAGATTTTAGTACCTGAAAGTGAAATACTGCTATAAAAATAAACTAAAAATGTGACATTGGCTTCCATCCAGGCCTGAAGGGTACTGAGGAGACTGTTAGTGTGGGCTTAAGCATTATTGGAAGCTGAAAGAAAGGATATTCTTATTATATAGTGGAGGAAAGCTTGGCAACATCCTCACCTGCAATAATATGGAAAACAGAAACTATACCTAATGAACCAGAGGATCTAGCTAAGAAGATTTCCAGACAGAGGTTAAAGGTACTACCTGGCTTCTTGTACCTGCTTAAATAAAATGAGAGAAGAGAAATGGGCTAAAATACAAGATGTTAAATATAAAGCAGCCGGGACTTGCTGGGTTCAAAAATAAATTTATTTCCTCATTCTTGGCCAGGCATGGTAGCTCACACCTATAATCCTAGCATTTTGGGAAGCCAAGGTGGGAGGATTGCTTGAGGCCAGTAGTACGAGACCAACCTGAACAATATAGTGAGACCCCGCCTTTACAAAAAATAGAAACATTAGCCGAATAGGGTAGCACGTGCCTATAGTTCCAGCTACTCGGAAGGCTGAGGCAGGAGGATTGCTTAAGCCCAGGAGTTTGAGGTTGCAGTGAACTATGATGATACTACTACACTCTAGCCTGAGCATCAGAGTGAGACCCTGGCTCAAATATATATATATATATATATATATATATATATATATATATATATATATTTTCTCTTCTTCTTCTTCTCATTCTCAGCCTAGAATCATCATTCCAGATGACAGATGATGCGGGGAACGTGGCCAGTGCTCCCCGCAAAAAACCGAGTCCCTTTGGTAGAGTTGCAAGGGATAAGAAAATAATAGAGAAAAATGGAAAATGGAAAAAATAAAAGAATACACTGAGACAAAGATATAGTTTTATAAAGTTATAAAGAGTATAGGCAAAGCGGGACCTGAGGGGGCTTTGAGTCTCTCCGTGGGTCTCAAAAAGCCCCGAATGAGGTCTTACATGGTAACTTATAGAAAATAGTGAATAATTGTCAGGGGTAACAGATTTGCATAACAACAGGTAGTTTCTCTCAGGTTAACAGATTTTCAAA
>CAUYSK010040657.1:0-10449 GCA_963575035.1 Avahi laniger | reverse complement strand
CTTACCAGATTTTCCTGCCCTATAGCAAGATTAAGTCTGCTGATGCATATATAAAAAGTTGTGTTTCTAACTGAAAAAGAAGGGCTGAGGCAGGAGGATCACTTGAGCCCAGGAGTTTGAGGTTGTTGTGAGCTAGACTGATGCCACGGCACTCTACTCAGGGCAACGGAGTGAGACTCTGTCTCAAAAAAAAAAAAAAAAAAGATTTATATAGAAGGCTTGTCAAGGCAGCATTGCTGTTAGTGGTGAAAACTGTAAAAACTCCAAATTTCTATCAATAAAGGAATGATTACATAGACAATAGTATATCTATACTATGTAGAAAATGTGTATGTGTGTATCCATCAGTCTATATTTGTAAGCCATAGGAACAGATCCAAGAAATAGTAGGGGGAAAAACAAATGCAAAGTGTATATAGCATGATCTCATTTAAGAGTGAAAAGAAAAACAACTTTGTGCATATTATCTTTTATGTACACACAAAACACATACAAAAGGTCTGGAAGGATACATTCTAAAACAGTTCATTCTGAGGGGAGGAGGAGAACATTTCACTTTTCCTCTGCATCTGTTCTTGAAGTTTTTTGCAATGAGTTTTTTTTAAAGCTGAAGTGGACATTTATGTATACTGTTTGACCCTGTCATTTCACTTCTAGAAATATTTCCTAAGGAAACAATAAGAGAGGTAGTCAAAGGTTAATGTATAGCATCATATGCAGCATTGCAGCCTTATTTGTAACAGCAAAATATTCTCAGTTGTATCCTGTGTTGAAATGATTGCATTATGGGAATATTCATTCTGTGTATCTATTAAAAATCACATATGAAAGAATCTTTATCGACTTGAAAAAATGCTTACAAGAACAGTTGGTAGCTAGAGGAAGGCCTGCTCTGTACCAGGAGTCATGCTCTATGCTTTGCCTAAGTTGTTTCATTTAATCTTCTGAACAGTGTTGCCATTTCCATTTTACAGATGGGGAAACTGAGGCTTGGTTAGGGTATATGAATTGCCCTGAGGGTCAGACTGCTACCAAGTTGGTGGAACTGAAACCAAAGGCCTTGCTGATACCTATATGCTAGATTACTTCACTGTGTAATCTTGAATATAAAAGCAGATTATATACGTACATAGATACATACAGTGTGACCTGATTGTATAAAAATGAATCTTTCTATGCCTTAGTTTTCTCGTGGGTAAGGTGTGGGGGATAGGCTAGGGCAATTTTATATTCCAAAGATAATGATTAATATTTTAAAGATTGACATACATCTACATATAATTTTTTTCCAGATCACAAAAGTATTTGGAAATACCTAAAAGTAGCAAGTAAAAATTACTGATAAGCCTATTATATGGAGGAAACTAAAACATTAATGCCCGTCCCCCTTTTTAGCCTGGTGTGTGTATGGGTGTGAACATTGTTGTGGTGCTTAGTAGTTCCTACACAATTGTTTTCATTGTTTATACCACAAGGAAGTTTTTACTAATTTTCTAGTTTCTAATTTTACTGGTTTTCAGAAAAGTCTTTAATAATTATATTCTAACCACTAGTGCAAGGAGTTTTGTCTCATTGTGCCCTAGCCAGCATCATACATATTTTAATCATTGAGTTTGGTGACAGAAATTATTTCATTGATTTGTTTCCAATTCTTTGTTGTTTTTAGTAAGGTTGAGCTTTTGTGTTTGGTGGTTTATTGGCCATTTGGACTTTTGGGTGAATTTCTTGTTCTTGTACTTGAAGTATCTGTTGAAGATGCTTTCATAAATTTGACTATTGAAGACCTTCAGAAAGACTATTGAAAGTCCGTATAAGCAGAGGTTTTACTCTGTCAATTGAAATGCATTTTTCTTACAGGAGTGAACCTAGTGGTTTGCAGTTAAAATCTGATTTCCTAACCGCTTGGAATTTGACTTTAAAGGTTTGCCTTTAAAATTTAAAGAATGACGAGTGAAAGGTACCTGGGACCTCTCCGAACTACTCTTGCAACTTCCTCAGTGTCTATAATTATTTCAAAATAAAGTTTAAAAATTTAAGGAATGATAAAACTTTGGCTCTCTCCTCTTCCTCCTCTTGCTACCTATAACCCTGCTTGATAATTGTCACTGATGGAGACGACGCAGGGGTCGGAGGGGAGCAGTGATACATGACAGACCCAAAGCCAAACAGTGGTTAGGGAATGCTGCTTTTGTTTCGTTTTGTTTTTAAATTCGCCATAATTTCAAACTTTTAAAATGTTACAAAAATAAAAACTGAATAAGGAACAGCACGTACCCTTTCCCAAATGTAAAATGTTGTTAACATTTTACTCCAGGAGCATCGGCTTTTGAAATGTGCCGTGTTGTGACCACAGCCACTACCTCTCCTCATCGTCCAGCTTTCAGCACTGCACCCTCCTGGCTTCCAGGCATTCGCTCACCTGAAGAAAAGATGCTTCCACTTAGTTTTCAACTTCTCAAGAACCTTCAGTGGTTCTCTTTCCTAAGACTGAAATGGAAATTCACACATGTAGC
This sequence comes from Avahi laniger, assembly GCA_963575035.1. Lineage (NCBI taxonomy): Eukaryota > Metazoa > Chordata > Mammalia > Primates > Indriidae > Avahi > Avahi laniger. Next base: position 7,936 of record CAUYSK010040657.1, on the reverse strand, counting down.
CTTTAAAGCTTTTGAACAATTGATTCCCTGCCTCTGAACTCAAATCTGAATCGTCCTTCCTCAACCCCCAACGAAGCCCTCTGCTGTAGCTAACCAAATTGTCTCCTGTCCCGTCTCAGTGCCTTTCCACGTGCTGGCGTTTTGTGTCTGCAATATTCTTTGCTCTACTTCTTCTAAGTCACATGCGTGACTTTTCTGTCAAAAAAAAAAAAAAAAAAAAGCTATTTCCAGACTTCTTTACTTGATTAGCAACATGTAATTTGGGCATACCTGTCCTGAGTTTTCATTACTTAACCTAGGTTTTGGGGCCTTCGTATAGATGTCATTTTACGACGTCCATCTGTTGCCTCCTTGAGTTTCTCCCAATGGATGGCACCAAGTTATCTTTTATAAACCTCCACGGGCCTTGTGTGGTTGTACTGGAGGCATTACCTGGTTTTAAATGAGTTACAGTGAGTTGAATTTGATTTTATTATAGGAACCATTTAGCAATCTATAAAGCAAAATTTTGATTGTATTGATGTGATGCTTTTGAACACCTTTTTCCTCTGGAATGTGACACTCTTCCCAGAGTGGGCTTTCTTCGTGACAGGTTAAAAGGTCCTAGTGGTGGCGGAAGGGGCTGGGCCTGCTAGTTTCTCAGTGGTGAAAACCCTGTATTGTGTTGGTGGTGGTACAGGACCCTGCTGGATTGGAAGAGACATTCATTGAGTGTGGGCCTGGGAACTTCCTAAATAGTAACTAATGGGAAAGAAGTTCTGAGTTTCTTGCCAGTGCTGAAACTAGTCTTGTTTTTTCTTTTTCTTTTCTTGAGATGAAACTAAGGCTAGAGCCAGTTCATTATCTATGATGTAGTATTGATTTTTGTTTGTGATGTGGAGTATTAAGAGATTAGAATGGCTGCTGGCAATTCTCAGCTGCTTCGCTGAATTTGAATGAATCAAGGGATAGCTATTAAGGTGTACTTGAGAGATTTTTAGACTAAATCAGAGCTTCCTGCTGTGGTTGATTTTGACCAGATTCACTGTTTCCTCTGTGGTATCAAGGCAGAAAAATACAGTCTTACAGCCTCTTCCCCCCTTTTTACAAAACCAACTCCTATTAAAAAATGCACAGATAAAAGGTGTTAAGACACCCTCTGCAATGGAATGCAGCTTGCCTTTTTTCTTCGGCCAAGAGAAGTTTTTGGATTGAAACTATTGACTGACACAGCCTAACCTAGCAGATGGTACTCGTACATCAAATGTCCGAAAGCAAGCTTATTCAGAGGCAGCAAATGTCTAACAGGATGAATTTTACAAAGATAAAGAATGTTAATAACGACCTTGATGGATTAGGGATGTTCCTGAGAAATGAGGCACTTACCAAACCAGGCTTGCCTCTTAAGATGCTGTGTTTACCCTCTCTCTGTATCCGGAGGCTGGTTCCATTTTCAGTCAAAATTGCTTTCTTCCCTCCTCGCCTTGCCCCATCTTTCCTTCCTTCCTACAAGACTTCCTCTACTCTAGTGTATGAATTAGAAATAAATAATAATAATTGCCACATTAGCATTTGGCCTAGTATGGGAGGACCAAGCACATGTGTTGGTGATAATTGAGTGGCCTGGAAGGAACTGTCTTCTCTTTTTATGGCTCTGATTGTAGGACCATAGGATTGGATTGTTTCAAATACAGCTGAAGATAGGAAGGGCAGTTATTATTAGAAAATTAGACCAAAGTGAAAAAAGCAAAAACAAAAACCAGATTCAGAGAGGTTGTTATCTCTGAGTTAATAAATGCCAACATTGAGCGTTGAAATAGTTCTCATTTTTCATTGTACAGTCTGATTTATTGTTGACTGGTTTTTCATGCCCTAATTAATGATGATAACCTTTCTGGGTGACTAGAAATAAAATAAACTTCATTGACGTTTGGTATTCTCATTCTGATTCCACTGATGTTCATAGTTCACAGAGTCTGTGATAGGGAGGGCATTCAGCTCCTGTTTGAGGCCTTTGTTTTTATAAGTTCAAGTTAGATGGAAGCCATTCATTTGTTTCTTATTTGTAGACTGGATAGAATAGCTTATGTAAATTTTGGAGAGAGAATTTTCCCTCTTAGTGAGAGAGATGAACTTCTTTATTGGGATAGTAACCTTAACAGAGAATTGTGGTGAAGACCTTAGGAAAGACCCCTTGACAGAACAGTTTGAGACATCCTTCTTTCCAGAAACATACCTGACATACCTGTTCAGAGAGCATATGACTCTAAGTAGCTTTTTTCCCCCTGAAAGTATGGGAACATAAATACATTTATATCTATTGTCTTAGAACTTAACCACACTGTATTGTAAACACTAAAGAACAGTGCAAGGTTTTTGAATAGAATTGTTTTATTTGGCATGATAAATAGTTCAAAGTATGAAACTATTTCATTGTAAAGTTTTGAAGGGCTAAGTTTTTAAAATTTTATTTTACTTATTTATGTATTTGAGACAGGGACTCACTCTGTAGCCCAGGCTAGATAGAGTACAGTGGCCCCATCGTAGCTCACTGCAACCTCAAACTCCTGGGCTCAGGCTGTCCTCCTGCCTCAGCCTCCCAAGTAGCTAGCACTATAGGCGTGCACCACCATGCTTGGCTAATTTTTCTATTTCTTTTGTAGAAGCTGGGTCTCACTATGTTGTCCAGGCTGTTCTTCAAGTCCTGGCCTCAAGTAATCCTCTGAAAGTGCTTGGATTACAGGCATGAGCCACCATGCCTGGCCTAATTTTATTTTTAATTATAGCAAAATACACAATAGTACAATTTTACCATCTTAACCATTTTTAAATGTTCAGTTCAGTGGTGTTAAGTATAGAATATTCACATTGTTGTACAGCCAGTTTCCAGAACTTTTTCATCTTACAAAACTGAACTCTATATCCATTAACAAAAACTCCCCACTTCCTTCTCCCCACAGTCCCTGGCAGCCACCATTTTTCTTTCCGTTTCTACAAATTTGACTACTTTAGATACCTCATGTGAGTGGAATCATGTAGTATTTGTTTTTTTGTGACTAGCTTATTTCACTTAGCACATTGTCTTCACAGTTCATCCATATAGCAGCATATCACAGGATTTCCCCCCATTTAAAGGCTGCATAATATTCCATGTTTTACATAGTATATACCACATATTGATGGCCACTTGGGCTGCTTCCACCTCTTGGCTGTTGTGAATAATGCTTCTATGAACTTGAGTATGCACATATCTTTTCAAGACCTTGCTTTCAATTCTTTTGGATATATACCCAGAAGTGGGGTTGAGGATTATATGGTAATTCTATTTTTTTTTTTTTGAGACAGAGTCTCACTCTCTTGCCCTGGCTAGAGTGAGTGCCGTGGTGTCAGCTTAGCTCACAGCAACCTCAAACTCCTGGGCTCCTGCCTCAGCCTCCCAAGTAGCTGGGACTACAGGCATGCACCACCATGCCTGGCTAATTTTTTCTATATATTTTTAGTTGCCAATTAATTTCTTTCTAATTTTAGTAGAGACAGTGTCTTGCTCTTGCTCAGGCTGGTTTCAAACTCCTGAGCTCAAACAATCTGCCCTCCTCTGCCTCCCAGAAGCTAGGATTACAGGCGTGAGCCACCGCGCCTGGCCTGGTAGTTCTATTTTTAACTTTTTAAGGATCCTCCTTAACAGTTGTACCATTTTACAGTCTCACCACCAGTGCACAAGGGTTCCAGTTTCCCTACATCCTTGCCAGCACTTTTTTCCTTCTTCTTTTCTTAATTGTAGCCATCCTAATGGGGTGTGTGAGGTGATGTCTCATTATGGGTTTTTATTTTTTAAGACTGGTCAAGTGCATTGGTTTTAATTTGCATTTTCCTAATAATTAGTGATGTTGAGCATCTTTCCACATACTTTTTGGGCATTCGAATGTCGTCTTTGGAGAATTGTCTATTCACACGCTTTGCCCATTTTTTAATCAGATTATCTTGTTATTTTGAGTTGTTAGAGTTCTTTATATATTCTGGATATTAACCCCTTATCAGATATATGATTTCAAATATTTTCTTCCATTCCATAGGCCGCCCACACTCCTTGATGCCTGCCCCTTCTTCATGTCTCTCTGACCTCCGCTTCCATTTCACATCTCCTGCTCTGAGTCTTCTGCCCTCCTCTTCCATCTTTTAAGGACCCTGTGATTACATTGGGCCTACCCAGGTAATCCAGGATAATCTTCCCATCTCAAGATACTTAATCACATCTGCAAAATCCCTTTGCCATGGGAAGTAACATGCTCACAGTTTTAGGGATTAGGATGTGGATGTCTTTGGAGGACGTTACCTGCTTGCCACACTCCCTCATCTCCCCTGCCTGCCTTCACAGAGGCTGGACTCATGTGTGTAGCGCCTTGAGTCAGTCTGAACTCTGCCTTGCGTTTTCTTCAGTCCTCCAGTCTTCTATCTGGTTCTTTTCTATTATTTTCTATTTCTTTCCATCTGCCCTTTTTTTCCAGCCCCATGTCCAACCCTCTCATCTAATAGGCATTTTTTACCTCATGCTTAGGCTGCAAACTGGTCTGCTTGCCTGTAATTCTCCCTGTAGATGTTGTAAACTCATCTTGAAGCATACTTGTTTTTTGGTCTGGGCCTGAGAATTCCATTGTCTGAAGTCTTTGTTTTTCTGTCATCTTTTATTTCTGCTGGTCGTCAGTCTTGCTTCCTTGTCTGCGTGGTTACCTTCGATTATGTGCCCTGCTGTTCCTTCTGTTTGAAAAAGTATTTCTAGGAATAACTTGAGACTTCAGATGAAAGTGTGTTCATGGGGAGAGGCTCTGTGTTTGCTTCCGCCAGGCACCTGGGGTATTCCTGGTCCAAGACCACCTTGCAGGAGGTCTGTGGTTGAGATTCCTTGGTTCCCTCGGAGGGGGCAGACCTGGGCCTCCAATCTAAGTGAGGGCCGGTTTGCTTCTAGTTGACCTGATACGTAGGAGCTTTATCCCTTTGGGGTCCCAGCTCCTTGAGGAAGAGTCTCCAGTTAGTGCTTCACCTCCACCAGCCCTGGATGTTGATTTCAGCTCACGAGGTCATTAAAATGAAAGTGCCGTTTGCCAGGATTGGTCAGTGCTTTGTGGGCAAGGTGGCTCCTCCAGAGCTCATCTCTCTGGATTCCCATTTCCCTTAGTTTTCACCTTGTTATTCTTTGCTCAGTTGCCAAAGTGTCAGAGTTTTTCAGAAGATTTTTTTTTAAAAAATTGTATTCATTGTTAGTTGTGTTCGGCAGAATGGTGGGCCTGATAGTGGAGCCTGCCTTCCCGGACGCCAGACCCCTGAGCCGTTTTTCCACATTGCCTCTGCCACCCCCATCCTTTCTGGGACTGGATGTGATTAATCTTTACCACCGCTTTGATCATGTCAGCCTTTTGCATAAACACGTCTCTGGCGGGAAATCATACCTAGGGGAGCAGTGACAACAGGAGCTGTAGGCCCTTCCCTCACAGGGCGCAGGGGTCAGTGTTAAAACCTGAGGTCTTGCGGTCTGCTGGCAGCTTTGGAAAAAAGAGGCTGTTGAGGAGGAAATTCCTCTTTTGGCATTTCACTTGCCAAGGGCCATAGAAAAGCTTGTCTCGTTTTTCGAGCTTAAGTATAATTGAGTTTCAGGAGTAGAGGGCAGGAGGCCGATCATTTTTTATGGTGGCAGATTGTCAGATGGATAATGAGACCCTTCATTTCTCAGTGTGATTGGTCACATGCTGGCTGTTCAGAACCAAGGTCTTAGCTCTGGGCAAGCTGTCTGTGACGGAGCACAGAGGGCAGGTACCAAGGCTGGGAGGGACAAACCAGGAATAAAGAGCGTGTGTGACATGCTTGAGGAGGCAGCCTCCTGCGGCGGAAGGGTGTCTGGACCTCAATGTCAGGAAGCCCATGTCTGATGATCCTCTTGCAGTCATGCAGTGCTATGCCCTTGGACAAGCCACGTAATCTCCCTGGGCATCAGTCAGATGCTCTTTCCTCGTGGCCTCAGCTGTCTTGCCAGGCTGAGACTGGGGAGGGTCGGCTCTGTTGGCCCTGGCAGCTAGCCAGAGACAAGGGGGCTGGGAGCGGTCCCCAGAAAGAGGAGGGTGTGACTACTTAATGGCTTGTCTAGAACCCAAATCATGGACTCTGGTTCTAGTACGCTCTATTATCCAGCAATTTTGGTCCCCGAAGCAGCCTTTGTTTATCTGATCTAGCCCTCCTCATTTTGCAGATAAACAAACAGAGGCCTGGAGATGTTCTTATATTTAAAGAGTAGTAGTGATGCTCTAGCAGTCTAGCCTGATGTGGCTTATTTCAGTAAAAATCTAGGGGAAGAGAGTCAGTGTGGGTTTAGGGGCATTTACTTGAACTACTTGAGCGCTGGGAAAGATAGTGACGATGGTCGGCCCCCACCTGGCTGCCTGGCACCCAGCTCTCTAAGCGGCCCAGCTTGAGCCCCATTGGCTGACACAGAGCTTGCGACAATCTGGTCAAAGGTCATCAGAGGTCTCTGTAACAGGCAAGTCAGGGAGCCTGACTGTGCGGAGGAGGATTAGACAAGCAGGCCCCTGGTGGCCCCTGCACAAAGAATAACTCAGCTTCCTGAACAAATGCCAGCTTTTTGTTCCATGGGGCCTGGCCTTGGTGCTACGACCACAGGCTTCTGGATGCACTGCTGTTTTCACTCTTTGGCCCTGGACTGAGCCTGACTTTGCCCTTGGATTCCCAGGCCGTCCCACCCTCAGCTACAGAGGACCACTCACTCCATTCAGCCTCAAAATTGTGCACTTTGTACTTGGCTTTGTGCCAACAATTGCCTTCACTTGCAGCCACTGCTACCAGGGAAGCAGCTTCAGAACAGCAGAGCCTTACATATCATCCTTTATGTTATTAAAGCAATTTAAATGAGTTTATTTTTCAGCCTACTGAGAATTATCAAGTACCAAACTTTCTTTTAAAATTACCTCTATAATTTTCTTTTTAAATTACATTTATAAAACTAGGTGACAGTTAAATGAAAAATGTGTTATTTCCAGTATTTTTCTTCTTACTAAGCCTACAAATCTGTTAGCTGGAAGATAACAGGGAAGGATTGTCCTGGACCCGAGATTGTGTTTTTCTGGCCACCACCAGTTCCTGGACTGCAATTTGTTGGTGGATAGAGATCATTCCATTTCCCGGATCCAGCGGAGATAGGAGAGCCCAAGGGTCATGAATGAGCACGGGCAAAACTCTGGGAAAGTTTGAATGAAAGTAATTTCTCTCAAGTATTTGGTACTGAAAATGTATAGCTTCAGATGTGTCCATGTTGTGGCTGGGCCCTTGGATTGTAATTCTTGTCATTGTTGGAGGATTTCCTCCTCCTCGTGATCCAGGGTCCCTATTTCCCACCCCACCCCCAGTTTTATGTTTTCTTGATGGCAGCGTCAGTGACCAGCATTTTGAACATGAATATCTGGCAGAGGACTTAAATGTAGGAGCTCTTCAAAATAAAGAAATAAGCAAGCAACATAATGTTGATTGTCTGTGGTAGGTTACTTGTAAGTGTGTTCTGTTGGGTTGTGTGCAACCACCTGTAAACATGAACATGCAGGTGTTTAGATCTGGAAAGGCTCTAGATGTCCCATTGTACAGATGAAGATACTGAGACCCAGAGAGGCCATGGCTTGTTCAAAGTCCCCTGCACTGGCAGCACAGGTATTAAGTCCCCACAGTTGTCTTTGTCTGGACCCTTAACTAGCTCTCCCAGTGTGTCATCCCTTTCTGAGCAGAAAACCAGTTCTTTTTTTTTTTTTTTTTTGAGACAGAGTCTCACTCTCTTGCCTGGAGTGAGTGCCGTGGCGTCAGCCTAGCTCACAGCAACCTCAAACTCCTGGACTCAAGCAATCCTACTATCTCAGCCTCCCAAGTAGCTGGGACTACAGGCATGTGCCACCATGCCCGGCTAATT
>CAUYSK010040655.1:0-27460 GCA_963575035.1 Avahi laniger | reverse complement strand
ATTCTGGGTCTCCTAGGGACGAAAGTGGGTGCTGTTGCCTCCATCTTGGTCCTGCCCCACCCTAATTCTCCATACCTGGGGGAGGAGGGAATACCCTACAAATCTGCCAATCAGAACTTGGTGTGACAGCTGCAAAAGAATGCAAAGGACTCTCTAGCCCATGGGCCAAGCAGTTTGGGTACCATAAAGTCCAGAAAGTGACCTAGCACCCACATGTGTAGTTAAGGCTCAGGTCATGTGACTCCCAACTGTCCAATCAAAGTGGATCCCTGGTGACTTCTGAACCATGAGGGAGGTCTCTATCCAGGCACTATAAAATGAGATGCAGACCATAGCCAACCTCTCTCTTTGCTCTTCCTTTTGCCTGTCTCCCTGTGACAATGGATCTAGTCGTCATCTGTGGCGTATGTACCATGCTCTGTAAACCTATATCTTGCTCTTGCCCTGTAATCCTGTCTTTCTCTCCTCAATAAACCTCATTTTTGTGCTTGCCTAACTTTGGTGCATCGGGTCATTTTTTGGCCATGAACGTGCCAAGAACCGACAGTTTCAGACTAAAACCTGACGGTGGTAGATGGATTTTCTGCTCTTCCTTGCTTCAATGAATTATGTTACTGGAAACCTGTAGAAGCAAAAAGGTGGCAGAATTGTGGAGTTAGAAATGCAGGAGCTGAAAAAGCCCAGGTGAATTTAAAAATGTACATCAAAATGAAGCCATTCTCTCCAACTTTAAGGGAAAAAATCCCACAAATTTAATTAAGCAAAAATTGACGATACTTTTGACATTTCCATGGCACTAAATCCTACTTAGATTTCTGTACTGTTTTAGGATCTTTCTCTAATTTATTCATTTTTGAAAACTAACTTCTACTTTGTTATCTTGGGCTTATTTTAGTCAGAGAAGACTCCAGCTTCAATCTGATCTGCAGGCGAGTTTATTTTGAAGCCACAAATTATAAACTCTCTAGTCTAACCCATCCTCGCCATTCTGTTACCTGACATTACAGCAGCTTCATTCTCTTACGCAGTCTCTGGAAGCATCTGAATTTGTGGCTCCTCTTACCTGTACCTGGGTGTCTAGCAAGAGATTTCACATATTGATGTTTAAGACAGCTATCATAAAAGGCAGGAAACTGAAGCTTAAAAGTACACATTAGGAAGTAGTCAAATGCAGATGTGAACATCAATCTCTCTTTATTTCAACACCTATTCTCTTTTCACAGTCATTTGATTCTTTCCTCTCCCGATGGTGGGGAGAGGACATAAAGGACAGGCAAGCAGCCAGTTGCCTTTCATCAGAAGTTGAACACCTGCAACGTGGAAGTGGAGAGGGGCAAGGCAATTCTCACTGGCCTCATAGATCCAAATCTCAAAGTGAAGGCAAAGTCACCATAACAAATGCAGGTGTTAGTCCTAAATCAAAATACTGAAGAAAAGAGTATGTGTTTAGTCAGGTGGTCCTGAGTGCTAGTCAGTTGTGCCTCTCACACTTACTAATGGTTCTACCTTGGGCAACTACCTACGATTTCTGAAACCCAGGCCCTTTGTAATCTGTAAATTGCAGACAATAATATTCATACCAGTGGTGTGCTGATCAATTTTTAACCATTGGCTCTCTGGGGAAAATGTTTGTTTATTTATTATAAATTTCTGATACAGACAATTTAAACCATTTACAAATAATAAGATACGCAACATCCTTTATTGCAAATTTTAAGCAGTTATATTAAATTCTGTGTGACTTGCTATTTCTTTACAAATCTGTTAGGTAGATAGTGAGGGATTCTGGGTCTTCCAGGGACGAAAGTGGATGTCTTGCCTTGATGTAATTGCCCCACCTGGGAAGAAGGACAAGGTGGGCCCCAGGTCCCCATCTTGGTCCTGCCCCACCTTAATCCTGTCCAGAGCAACTGCCATACCTGGGGTAGGAGGAAACACCCCATGAATCTGCCAATCAGAACTTGGTGATCCAGCTGCAAAAGAATGCAGAGGACTCTCTAGCTCCTGGACCAAGCTGCATAGGTACCATAGAATCCGGAAAGTGACCTAGAACCCACATGCGCAGTAAGACTCAGGTCATGCAGCTCCCAACTGTCCAATCAAAATGGTTCCATGGTAACGTCTGAACAACAGGAAGATCCCTATCTGGACACCATAAAACAAGACCCAGACCATAACCAAACTCTCTTTTTATGCTGTGACAAAGCGTCCAGTCTTCATCTGTGGTATACGTATCTCGCTTTGTAAACCTAAGTCTTGCTCTCGCTCTGTAATCCTATCTTGCTCCCCCCTCAATAAATTTCAACTCATGCTTGCCTTACTTTGGCGTGTCTGGTCATTCTTCAGCCATGAACACACCAAGAACTGACATTTCAGACTGAAACCTGACAAATGTGCTATCATTTTTATAATCTAATCATCAAAACACTGTCACAGTATCAGACTATGAATAAATGCTTGATTACTGTACAATTTAGCAAAAAAGTTCTTCATGTCATTGACAAGTGACTATAGTTCTGACATGAATATTGGCTGATATTTTTATTTATGTTAATGAGTAAGACAGAAATGAAGCAGTGAGGACTTAAGCTAGAATTTCACTCATTCATCAATGACATGAATGGCTTCTTTGCTGAATCCAGTAATAGTTTTCAAATACTGAAAGAATGTTTCTTGAATTTTTCATGCTATTCACAACATAATAGCTACTGACACAAAGAAGCAAGAAATGGTCAGATATTTCCTGTTTTAATGAAAATTAGGTTAAGAGTATCCTGCAGCAGCACTTTTAACACTTTTACATTTAATCTACATCAGTGGCATTATTATCTTAGACCTACACAATCAACAAAATAGTATATTAAGGCCTTTCATAGTGTGGCTGATTTCCATGATGTGAAGATTCCCACCACGGCCAATTTGAAGTTCCCTACATGATGTCACTGAAAACGGAGTTGGGAAGAGAAGTGCATTAGCACACCATTGTACTGTGTTTCCACCGACTGGATCCCCAAAATATAAATAACCCCAAGAGCACAATTTATTGAAAATGGACTAAAATAGGCTTTTAAGATTTGGTACCGTTGTTTGTAATACAATTTATTTTTGATGTAAGTTTATATAATTTAAGTTTTTATAGTGATACTATTCATTAACTGGCTCAGAAATGTTCTGAAAATTTAACAGTCCACTCTCACAAGCTAACATGAGCTGGCTTGAGCACACTTCTGCTTAACTACAAAACAATTGAGATGCTTAGAAATTATGTAAGTAAAGTTCCTGATAGATAGAAGGTGCTACATAAAGGGTAGCTATAAGCTACACAATCTCCCTTACCCCCCACTAAGGAAAATAGGCTCACTAGAAATATTTTTACTTTGTTGATTATAAAATAGGTGACATATTATGGAAAAATCTCTAGAGTAAGGACTCAGTATAGAGAAGGAGGATTCAGAGTTATTCACATGCCTTGAACTGTCTCTCAGTTGACTATTTTAAACTTCAGTTTCCTCATCAGTAAAGTAAGGATAATAATTGTATATGCATCATAAGGCTGTTGTACATATTAAATAAAATAATGCATACAAAAAGTGCTTAGAACAACACCTCGTAAGTATAAAATGCTAAATTTTAAACGCTTACGGGGCAGCAAATTCATATCTAAACTTGAAACAGTTCTCATGAGCAAAGGTCTTCTTTGGCCTTCTCTCCTCTTTTCTGGCTCCATTCTGTACTCACTCTGCCATCACTCACCTCTGCAGCACTAGGAATATCTTCCAGACTCATTCATTCCACATTTGAATGTGTTCAATGGATATTTTGAGCTTTTAAAAATAACTGAAGGAAACAACCGTAAAAACAAATCAGTATCCACACTTGAGTCATAACACCCCTCAAACCGTTTAAGCAGTATACTACCCCTATTAAAATGCTATAAAGCACAGATTTGTTATTTAAATTAAAGTAATTTGGCTTAGAGAATTTTTTGAAAATTGCATGATACTCATTGAGATAATGAAAATACTCCAGGTATCATAAAATCAGGAAAGAGAATTACTAAGAGGAGCTTAAGCAAAGCCTTAGTAAACAAGGAAGAGAAAGGGGGTTGAGTGCTTAGCTGCAGCTGGGGCTGAGCCTGGCACTGACCCTGAGCCCCTAGATAAGAAGTGTGGACTAAAGAGAACAGATCACAAAGGGAACCTGGAGTGACTTTCTTCCCCACATGAAGCCATGCATGAGGTGGATAGGAAAAGAAGGACACTGCAGGAGAAGAAAGGGGAGAGAAAGGAATGGAGTGTTCTCCTTCTCCCTCTAAAAAGACCATTTTGCAGTGGATCTGGAGCTTTCAGAATAATGAAGGAGGTGAGCACAGAGCTAGAAGACTGCGGATCTATCTGCCCCCCAAATCTGATTGTAAGAGAGCTGGAAGTTCAGCATTCAAATAAAAAAAATAATAAGAGGTTTTGTTGGTGGAGAGGTCAGGGGCTTTAAGTAGGAAGACCCTGCATATCTGCAAATGTTTTAAATAAAGTCAAAGATGTATAATGGTCTTGAGGGATCAAAGAAGGCTTGTCAGCCTCTGATATCAATGACAATATAGTGTAGTTTATGGACAGGATTATACTGTCACCAGCTTGTTGATAGTCTGAGCTCAGCAGTGCACCCTTTATTTTTCCCTATCATTGTTTTGAAATAGATTCCATCAGGCCTCTTAGCACTTGATTAATGTCATAATTTTAAGTACTCTCTGATATCAAAACAAATCCATTTTTAGTAAAATTTCTAGCTAATTTAAATCCATTCTGAGATTATCCCCTTTATAGAGCCCAGGTTAGATCCCTGGATTAGAGACCTGCAGTAAGGGTGAGGATGTGTTGTAATTTCAGTTTTCATCTTTCTCCTCTTTCTCTCCTATGCACCATGTCTGTCAGGGGACAAGTGATTTAATGATCTCCTGAAAAAAAAAATTGTTGATCTAAGTTTTAAACAATTGTTCTACATCTTTTTTAGTATTAATAATACATAGTAAACATCAAAGTAGCACATTGTTATTACTTATCCTTCAGCAAAGATTGTATTCTGTAAGGGCATTAATTTGGAGAATTCCCATTTATACAGTTGTCCCCTGACAGACATAGACTCAGCTATAGTGATTCATTTTTGAGAGTAACTTCATAACAGTTTGGGATGGTTGGCATTCCCTTCACGTATGGTCTGTATCTCCAACTTCTGTGGTCCTACAGATTCCTGCATTTAAATAGTAGAATCTAAATAAACAATGATAGCACAGTATCATGATGGCAAAGAAACAGAACACAAGTTACTTTGCTCCTGTTGTTCATGGTGACCACTTGGAGTTTTTAAAACCCTAAACAGTGAAACAGGTACAAACTGCAAGGGGTAATAGATTTGTTTAATAAGTACAAATTTTAGTTTATTCATAAAATTACTTTTAATAATATCTTTAAATGGAAATATATTATTTTTTTAAATTGCTTTTGTTCTTATTTGTCATTTAATTGCACTAAATTATAACATTATTCATTACTGTGACAGACCAATATGTAGATAGAATTTTTTCAAAATATGTATTAATGTAATTAAAATGTTAATTCATTGCATTTTTCTCTTTTGTACTATAATATTACTTTTATTTTTACTTTATTTTTTGTTAACATGATTATGCATATGAAACTTAATAAAAAAATTTTTGCATTCTACATTTATTTTTTGGCTAATATTATTATTTGTTTCATTTTAGGATTATTACGAAGGAGACGGGTTGTTAAAAAATGGTCCATAATCAAATATAAAGCTGTATATTAAATTACCAATCTCTCCATTTTGTAAACACCTTTCTCAATGTGTCCAAAAAGTTTTCTCAAGGTCCTCTCATTTGGCTAACCATTATTTCAAATGGTTTAGAATTTAAGTTAAAGGAAAGTCTACAGTAACTAAGACTTTACCTCATCTTTTCTTTCTTTTTTTTTTTCTTTTATTTCAGGGTATTATGAGGGTACAAACATTTCGGTTACATTTTATGTCTTTGCCTCACCCAAGCGAGAGTTAAAGGCATGCCCTTCCCCTCTACAATGCTCCCGTGTCCTTTAGTTGTGGGTTCACCCCGCCTCATGCCCCTAGTTCCTGGAGAATATTACTGCCACGTGAGCACCTTAGTGTTCATCAGTTAGTACCAATTTGATGGCGAGTACAAGTGGAGCCCATTCTTCCGATCTTATGATACCTCACTTCGCATAATGGGCTTAAGTTCAATCCAGGAAAATAAAAGAGGTGCTAGATCACTGTTGTTTCTTATGATTGAGTAATATTTCATTGTATACATATACCAAATTTTAATAATCCACTCATGAATTGACAGGAAGTTGGGTTGTTTCCACATCCTTGCAATAGTTAATGCATCCCTCTAGTGGTTTTTCCCTGATTTCCTCTTTCGTTCCCATTTCACATGTCTGCTTACTGGAATTACCTTCCAAATTTGCCAAAGCCCCAACATTCAGGTGAATGGAGCCTAAGATGATCAGGATGACACTAAATGGGAGAAAATAACAGAACTGATGACACTGTATCAGTTCAATATGGATCAAGATTAACCATGCAGGCAGAGAGAGGATCTGGAAGATGCTTTCTAATTACCAAACAGGCCTAAAGATGTGTTGATAAACTTCAGCCCGACTTCAAGAATTCTAAGTCTGTGAGCACCTAAAAAAATCTTGATTGTCTTTACTATATATTGACTGGCTATCCATTTAGCAAAAATGCAAAAACTGTGACTTGTTTTAAATTCTTCCATGAGAAAGAACTGGCGAGTGACACAGAGGAAATGGAAATTGTGGAAAAACAGGATTATTCTTCTCTGGAATCAGAAATAATAAAGGGGTTTAATGGCAGGTTGAGTCAACATGTTCCCCAATTTTCTGAAGGTAGATTTCAAAATTCTCAGATTAAAAATAAGTAGGATTCTATCTGCAGAAACCCTGAAGGGGATAAAGCTCAAAAATCATGGAAACCTTTAAGGATATAATATTTTTACAGCTTGAGGTACATCTAATGGCATGCAATAGGAGACAATATTAAAATCCTTCTATGCATGTGTCAAAGAGTTTTTGATGCGTTTAGATGTTAAAGGACACTTCTAGAATACATAAAGAAATACACAATATCAAGAGTGATAAAACAATAGTACGAAGCAAACGTCTAAGAATTAGGTCAACATTGCTTAAGCCTAGAGCAAGTAGACATTTTTAAATAATTTTTAAAAGAGAAAAACAAAATTACTTGAAATATATTCTTGGAGACAGAAAATGAGGGGGGGAGGAAGTGAGGCTTCTGTCTAGAAAATATAAGCAAAACAAATAAATGGTACCAAGCTAGAAATAGTAACGTATTCAGAGACTAAGGACAGCCACACTTAACCAATATGGTAGGGAAGAAAAACTTGAAAAATCACTTTGGGATGTACTTTACTTCCGAAGATTATTTGCATCACTTCTGGATGATCGAAATGGTTTCTTGGTCAAACTATCTGATTGTGTCTGTGAAGTGTAAGACTCAGAAAATTTAAACAAATTTATGAAATAAAAAAAAATCTTTCATTTTCCTAGATTCTATAATTGAAGGGCAACACTTTATTTTACTCACAGAGGTAAGCAGAGTTCTTAGAGATAGCATTAGCTACCCTAGGAATCTAGGTATGATATGTGTAGGCATGTAGAAAATACACACACAGGTATATATTAACACAAGTTAGTAAACTTTAGGTCATAAGTAAGTATGGTTTATACGTAGGAGGCTACAAGAAGCAATTTATTGGGGGCAGACCGAAAGAGAGCCCTGGGATTTGCAAGCCCAGACAAAGGGGTGTGGGAAAAGGTGTCAGGCTTCTCTGAACCATCCAGGAAGTCTTTGTAAGGCAGACAACTTAAGGGATGTTAAAATGTCTACAGATGTGTAAACCTCGTCATTTCAAGCATGTATTTATCCCTGAAATTGAACCCATGTGTGTCAAGTCATGACTATAGATTTCAAAGGGAAACAGGACTGAACGTTTCTGTTCCAAGCAGGGTTTTTTTTGTAGCAGCAGCTGCATTGGTTTTAAGATAAGGGCTTCTTTATCCAGGCAGATGCGGCAGTCATCAGAAGCTAATTTGCTGGGATATTCACATATGCAAATCATGTCACAATGCTGAAATGCAACCACGTAATGACTGGGAAATGTTATACTCATAAATCACACTGCCACGATCATCAAAATTTCCACTCAGCCAGGACAAATTCAACAGCATTTATGTCTTTCCAGCTTTTAGCCCATAAAAACTCTGTGTTTTTGGAGAGTGTGTTACACTGGTGATCTTAAAACTCCCAAGTCTGGTATAATGAGTCCTCAAGTGCGTTATAACTTACCAGTAATTACATTTCAACATATCTGCTTTCAGCAGTTAGTGTTTTATTCATAAACATTTAAACACTGAATTAGGCATAAAATAAGAATGTTGGCAACAACCCGGCTTAATTTCATTAACTATTAGGTAAACTTAGTATTTCTTCTTCAAATAATCCTTGGTTTTGAATGCTAAAGATGTAATGAACTTCATGGTTCATAGCATCTGACATTGCTTAATTAATGGGTGCATTTATAGTACATAGGCCTTGGTAATTGATTTATATGCATGATTTGCACATACAGCTGTTAGTTCCTGTAGGAAAGTCATAATTCAAATGTGTGCATACTTTGTAGATACGGGAAAAAGAAAAAAAAATTTGAACTTGACAAGTTCCCCCAAAACATGATAGCAAATTAATGGCATTGAAACAAACCTACAGGATGAAGCATTAAGGTTATAGTCTTGAATTTTAACAAGATGTGCATTTCAAAAAGTACTGAGAAAACGCTTTTGTTTCTTTTAAAATATTTACCTTCATAAAGAATAAGAATGGGTTTACATACCTTTCTGTTCTAATACATACATCAGAAGGAAAATATGATTGAGAGTATCTAATTGACAGAGTCAGTTTCAATAAAATAAAGTAAAACCTTGAGACATTCTCCTGCATGATAACTGGTCCTTTCATTGGTCCGTAGACCAAATAACTATGTAAGCATTTCTATGTCTTATTCTCTAGACATGAAAGGCCTACACCATTTATAACATTTGAGGTTTAAGTAACATCCTCCTGGAAGTAGTGACAGATTGCCATTTACATTCTCTTGGCTGATTCCCTAAGTGGACAATAATACTATTTATAAGCCAGCTGCCCTTCAGTGAGGGCACAGTTTGAAATGGTGAACAAGGAGAAACTAATAGATCTTCCAGCAGAAGTGGCTGCTCCCTTACATAAGAAATGATGTGTAAGACATTGTGAGCACTGTGGCTGTGTTTCCTCCATTGCACCCTGGGACCTATCCCATCAGGAAGAAACTACTTTCTCTCTCTTCAGGGTCTTGGGTTAAGTCTTCTCTAAATGTCAGGTGAACATTTTATGGGCAGGCGCGGGTCTTCTGTTTTTTTTTATCTTGCACAACAGCTGACTTGTGAAAGCCAAATTGAGGGGTCAGAACTGAAGAATAACTGAACCCCGAAGGCAAAAGTCGCCTGCAGCATTTAAGAAGGTTAAGGAAGAGAAAAAGTTGTTTCTGGATCGTCCCTTGCCCAAGGGAAGAGCAGCGTCCTCTGGCTTCCGACCTCTGTCGTGTCCTCTGCTGTGGCCCCACAGAGCACCTGATGGCCTCTCACTTACTGTGCTATTTGCCGGGGTCATTTAACACCTTTCTCCACACCACTGATGGCGACTGGCCCTGTCCCCCTTTGTTAGCTACTGGATGTATTTCAAAGAGGCTTTTGGAAAACACTTGCAAACATTACCAGTTGTTTTTTTTTTTTAAGGCCGCTATCAAACTGCTTTATTATGCATTAAAACATTCACAGCCCGGGCACCTTGATGGCTTTCACCATGTTGGCCCCATTTCCTGGTGCTCCGAGGCACTGCTTAGCTTTTCACTTTCTAGCCCCATACTCTACATCTGCTATTCTAACACCTTCATTCACCAGAAGACCCGCAGTTGTAAATTTTTCCAAGGCCTTTCCCACACATGCGCATGCGCACCCGCGCACGTGGGCGCGCACAGTTGCGGTTTCTCTTGCATCCATCTGCACAAGGTGGGGAGCAGAGGCTGCGAACAGCGAAGCTATTGGATTTGTCTATTTATTGATGGCCTTTAAAATCATGTAGGGCTTATTTGATTCTTTACTCTTGGAAGATCTAGAAGGTGTAAGTATACCATCTTCCTTGGTGGACTATTAATTGGTTTACTCTAACAAGGCACCCCATCGGAGAGACCGCATATCTACGGTGAGTTTACAGCAATGTTGGAATCAATTTCCATCACAAAGTTAACACGATGAAAGGTAGAGGCTGGACTGAGATGCTGCGGCTGCTTCTGACAGAGTAGTCTTTAATAGATGTTGGCCTTTATGGACGATCCCTACCCACACACCCTGCTCATATCCGTTTTTATGTCCCCAAAACCTGCATTGTCAGGACTGGAGATGATGAAACAGTAACACATGAAATACACCCACGCTCTCTTTGAAGGAAACCTTAGGTTTGCAACTCATTATTCTCATATACTGGGATTTTGCTTTTGGTTCAAGTTTTCAAGTTTTAGAAGTAATTTTAAACTCTTTTCTCTTCCATCATTAATAATTTGCATTATATAGTTAATCAAGAGACCAGAAAGGTGACTTGGGTGAGATGTTAAGTCCACAGTAGAGAACAATACAAATAATTAACTTCAAGTCAGTGTCCTGAAATCTAACAAATGACAATTTTTTATGGAACTGTGCCGCATACGAGGTTAATCTTTATACATAGTCCAGGGTCATTAATTGTTACCTTGGGAAATTATGGTAGCAACAACCATTGCTCTTCATATGTGGAGCATGTCTCAATTCAAGTACCGTCCCAAGTATCAGCTCATTTCAGCCTCAGAATAATCCTGTCACAGGTATTACCATTATTCCTTTTCCATAGTAACAGAACTGGGGTGAAAGCAGTAAAATAAATGAAGGTAGTAATACATTTTAATCTTTTAAATTCCAAATCATATGACCTTTCTCTTACACCAAACTACAATTCATTATTATTCCTACATCTTAAATCTTAAAAAGTGTTTCTTTATAGTTATTCATACATTTTAACCTTTAACCTCTTAAACCTCAGAAGTGAAATATAATTCTCCTTATAAAGTCATGTAAGAAGAAAATTTATTGCTAGCTGTCATGATCACAAACACCTAGATGAGAGACGATAAATTCGATAGTAGAGTGGACCCACGATCCTTACATAAAAATTTGTAAAGGTAACCCATTCATTCACTGGTTCATGTTTCCTCCCTTTCCTTTCTCCCTTCTTTTTTCCCCCTTTTCTTTCTTTCTTCCTTCTTTCTTTTCTTCTTTCCTTCCATTTAAAAATGTTAACTGGACACTTAACAGGCCATGCACTGCCAGGCACTGCCACTTAAAGGGGTAGCTAAAATACTGACACTTTGAGGTAACACTGGGGAAAGTTTACTGAAGATACCAGCAGAGAACGGGGCAGAAAAAGCAGTTCTGTGAAGAAGGGAAGTTATGTTCTAGTTGGACAAGTGTCACATCTCTCTGAGTTGTTTGTTCATTTGTTTTTAACCTGAGAAGTAAAGGGATTAGAGTGGAT
Organism: Avahi laniger; assembly: GCA_963575035.1. Classification (NCBI taxonomy): domain Eukaryota; kingdom Metazoa; phylum Chordata; class Mammalia; order Primates; family Indriidae; genus Avahi; species Avahi laniger. The sequence goes on along the minus strand of CAUYSK010040655.1, from coordinate 15,730 downwards.
AATATCTAAGAGCTCTACAACTCCTGTCTTTTATTAAATCCAATTTCTCTGCACAAGTTGGGCCTTAAGAAGAGCTAAATATCATGCCTGGGTCTTAATGTTTTTCTAAGTGGTCAATAAAGTATTGAATGAGCCACTGCAGGAACCTAAGAATCGCCATAAACCAGTATGCAGCGTAACAGCATAAGCCAGTTATGAAGATTCTACATGGTAAAGATTTTCTAGAGTAAAAGATTTTTACTTCAGTTTTTCTAAAATCTATAAATATCTGTAATGAAGCACTTCTTGCAATTAAAGTGAAGCTTGAGCTACTGAAGCTTGAGCTTTGAAACTTAAACGTGTAAATATCAAGAAGGAAGAGCTAACATTTCTTGAGTCCCTGTTAGGTTCTCAGGCCTAAATTAGGTACTTTGATGTAAATGAGCTCATTACATAGAATGCCTTGTAGCTTCTCAGATTGGCTCCCAGTTACTGGTTGCAAAGATTACTTCTCTTGTGGGTGTTGTTAGTATTAACCACTCCATATGTACTCACACCTTCTCGGGGCACACGTGCTTTGCTCTCTTCAGCATGTTCTCTTCAGTGTTCTCAGCCCACACATTTGTTACTGCCTTCTGTTTGTCTTATCTTTTCTCCTCTCCATCTCTCCTTCCCTCATTCTGCCCTGCTCTTTCTTCCTTCAACAAATGTTTATCAAGCATCTACTATGTACCAGGCACTATTCGTTCATGCTGTGTCTGTGTCAGTGAGGGAAACAAAGATCTTGATCTTATGGCCTAATGGGAGACCTACTATTATTAGATAAATACAAGCGTACTGGGTTGTTTTAAGTGTTATGAAGAAAAATAAATCAGGATGAGGACACAGACTGTGACAGTTCTTGTCCTCGTCTTTGCTCTGCCCTATGTCTTCATCCTGCGCCAGGGGCTCTCTCTCCTCTGGCTACCGGAATTCTAACCATACCAGTTCCCAGTCCAAGCCTCAGCACTCCATGCAAGCTTCCCCAGCGTCCGGCATCCATACGCATGTCTTTTCATTTTTATGAACTCTTCTTTTGCACTTATTATTAGCACCAGAGAATTTAGAACATAATTACTCTCCAGTTGTTTTGTAAGTCATAGCCTGGTCACTCAGCTTGATTGCAGTATCTTTGAGAGCAAGGAACATGAGTTATATTATGCTTTTATTTCTCAGCCTCTTGCTTAGGAGCAAGCACAAATTGGATGCTCAATCAGTTCTCATAAAATGATGTTTACAGAAACATTTTATAGAACCATGAAGATATCTTATGTAAAAAGGCATCATAACAAGCTTTAATTAAGCCCTGATATGCTAAAAGTGAAAACACTTTTTCCATTTTGATACTAAAAGTTCATAGAGATGCAAATTTTTATATAACATGGAGTGAGGTTTTTTAACTCTTCTCGAGTCACGGATTTCTTTGGCAATCTGATGACAGTCTATGAATCTGCTCTCAGAATAACATTTTTAAATATACAAAATAAAATACTTTAGAGTACAAAGGAAACTGATTATATTAAAATAAAGTTATCAAAATATAAAGGATTTTCATATAGTAATGCACATACTTCCTTCTCGATTTATTAAGTAGTAAGATCAATCGGTGTATCTAATAGCAACCACAATGTCCGTGGAACATGAATCACATTTTAGCATATTTGTAACAATGTGATATGAAAATACTTGTGATTTATACTGGTGACAAAATTCTAAGTACCTCTAATACTGCTACGGTTTTTGGACTATATTAAAAATGAAAGGAAATGCTAAAAATTTCTGTTAATTACTAGTAAAAAGAAACAAGTAATTTTTCCCATCCAGGCTAACAGATTCCCTGAATTCTCTTGAGCGATTCTGGGGGGTGGAGGGTGATGTGTGTGCTTTGTATATCTCAGGTAAAGAACCAGGCTCTATAATCTTCTGTGATAGAGGGTCTTTAGAATTCAAATTAAAAAATATTCTTAGAAATCATAAATCCACTTTAACCTACTGCATAGGATGAGAAATACAAATGACTTATAACAGTTTGATATATTGAAGAAAGACAGAATTAATCCTACAAATGTATACTGAAATTAAACTCAGCAGGTAGACCAAGATCCTGTGTGGGTTTCAGTTGATACCACACATTGGTGCACTCATACACGTTGTCTTCCTATTTCTGCTGCAAGGAGGTCTTATTGGAAACAATTAAATATGTAAATGAGAACTGGGAAATAGAGCTGGGGATTTACAGAATATTTAGCCATTTGCTATTTTACAAATTCCAAGTTTTTGCTTCTTAACAGCAGGATCTACCCTGGGTTTAGATCCCCAGGTTTTCAGTGGGTAACAGGATTACCTTTACTTAATTGGATCAAGTATCTTTATTCAGGAGTTATCTGTTGTGGAAATTGCTCTAGTTCTGCTTAAAGTCATAAACCCACTTTTATCTGGCTAAATGCATGCCTTACTATTTATACATACTATGAGGACCTGGGCTCCATTGGGAAACCTACAGACTATAAGGATGCTGAAAGTGAAGCAACGGTTACAGAGAACAAAAGCAACAAATATTTTTTTTTTTGTATGTGTGTTTTTAAATAACTTTATTGACATGCAATTTACATACCATAATGTCTATCAATTTAAAATGTATAATCATTGTAAGTATTTATGTGTGCAATTATGTGGGAAACTATTCTGTAGTCTTTATACTGATTAATTATAATCTCTGTGATAATTCTACAAAAAGCAACAAATTTTTGCAATCTATAGTAGTTGTCTAGACTCTTTACCTCATAGACTTTGGAGACAGCACTGTGTGAATTTAAAGCCATGAAACTTAATGTTTATTTGATAAGGTAAATCAGATTTCTTAAAGTGTTTATACATAGCTGTATTTTTGGTGAGAAAAACACCTTCCCATCATGCATCTCAATAAGGTTGGAAACTACAATAGACACATCTCTTCAAGCCATATTGCCCAGGAAAGGTTAAGCAATACCTGAAAAGTCAGGAAGAAGGATCACTCATGCTGAACCCAGTGTAGATTTTTCCCAGGAGCTATGTAACCCTGGGTGAGGACTGGGATTGGGGGTAGAAGTGGCTGTGCACCTAAGGGCATCAGAGAGCCTTATTGTCATGTGAACATATAAACAAAATTCAAGAAATGGAATCTGGGGAAAGTGTGTAAATTTCCAAATAAATGGAGTAAGACATGTTTTTAGACAGAGGTAAGATACATTTCTCCCTTAATATGACTTTAATTAATTAAATGAATCATGCAACCACTAAGGTGAGTTCATAATTTACCACAAAACATTAAGTCAAATTAGGAAAATGCATGTAATTTAATAGCACATGAAGAAAGGAGACTATAAAGTTGAATCAATTTGGTATTGGTATATATGAAAGATCTAGAAAAGCATACTCCCATAATGTAAATAATAATAGTTTAAATTTTTTTAAAATTATTGTGATCATAAGACAGTGAAAAAAATTTTAAACTTTGGTTGAATGCAGAGTTAATGTGAAATTAGGATAGGTGTCTTTTTTTCCCCATTACATTTTACATCTGTGGTAATACTTTCTCCCACCCCAATAAAAAATAACACCATTATATCCAGCTAGAAAAAAGTAACTTCTTAGTACCAATTTGGTATTTAGAATCAGATAGAACTAGTTTCAGTCTAGGTGCTATTCAGTATCTGATTGTTTTTTTATTATCACCAGCTTATTTTATCTCTCTGAGCCTTAGTTTTCTTACTTTGAAAGCTATTGTGAAAACAGATGTCGCAGAGATTAAATGTGTTAGTACATGTAAAATACAATGCCTTTTACTTAGTAAATCCTCAAAAAGAATATAACTCTTATTAGATAATTTTGTAAACTGGGTATTTCAGGAGGCATTTGTTTTAAACTATGCCTTTGGCACGTGAATGCATTCGCAAGGCAAGTTTCTGCATTCAGTGTCTTCAGGGAGACCTTGGGACTCTACGAGAAAAAAAAATGTACTGTTATTAAAAGTCTCCAAATTTTAATTCATAAAACTGACAAAAAGCAAATATTAATCAGAGCCGATCAGCCTGTGGCTGTGAATAAGATGTTGCTGACATTGTTTAGGTAAACATCGCTGGCTGTTTGCCTCTAGCTCTTGAGGAAGGTACTCAGTCCTGATCCTTATGTCTGGAAGTCCTGGGGACCAGCACATCCGGGGTCAGAACCAAGTCTGCCCCCTGTCGGTGCGTTCCCTCTCTCTCTTGCTAGGTACTTCCCGGGCAAACACTCTTGCCTAAGTATGCTCTGCTCCTCCATGTCCCCTGACATTCCTGAAGGGCCACGGAATCCATTCAGGCAGGTTCCCAACGCTCTCCTACGTAGTAAAGCTGCGCAGAACAGAGGAGGTGGCCCGATCTCAGCAGGGGTCGGACTTTGTTCCTGGGTCCTGGTGAGACAACGGGTGCCCCATTGCTCCCACCTGTTAACAGCCTGAGCTCTTCCTTTCCTTTCTTCTCCCCAGACCCCCTCAAATAAAGAAAGAAAAAACACAGAAGCCAATTTGAACATCTTCTGTTCACCAGCCCCCTTTCCTCACAGGGTTCCCAGTCTCCACTATCCATTCTCAGATGAACCCAAGCGACTTCCTCAGCCCAATATCTCTAGGGGCCCTATGCAGTAATCAAGGCTCCCTCTGGGAGCCCCTTAGAATGTCCCCCCAAACTCCAGCCAAGTTCTGATCTGGTGGGGACAGTCCAACCGCAAGGTGACGAGGCGTACTTGTTTAGGATTGCCTTTTCCCTAATCCGATGTGTACAGTGGGCAGTTCTTGATCATTCGTGGAAGCCAAATGTCTCATTTTATTGTCCTAGAAAATTATTGTCATTTCATTCAGAATGAGAATGATGTGATATTATGTCTGTGATTAAAAATAAGTTTCAAGTAAACAGGTTTCTGGGGGGAAATCCCATGGCTGAGCAAAGGGATTACAGTTAATTCTAAACATGGCGTACTCTAAAATTATTATGAGACAATAATTTTAACAGTTCTACAGATGATTAAAAAACCATTTTCTAAAATATTCTCACTGGAGTTTTTTTTTAAAGAAAACATTTAATTGTTCCAATCAAGCATAACCACTTTCTGCTTGTGGTGTAATTTGTATGCTCTGATCACACGGTGTGTGGCTATTTGTCATAATTTTATAAGTGTATATTCCCCACTGTAGCGACTGGCTATCATTAATTGTGAATAATTCCTTGCTCATTAAAGTCCTGCAAAAAGATGGCAAAGCCAGACCCAGCAAACAAGAGGAGGGTGGGAAGCCTAGTTGAGTCTCTCTGTACGTGAACACTATGTTTCCCAAGTCTTTATAAACTGCATCCATTTGGAATGCATTTAAAATGATACAAACTAGTGACAAAAGCCAGCTTTTGCAGAATTTCTCAGGTAAAAAAACAAGCATTTCTCATGCTTTCTCTGCTGTAGGTAGCAATTACTTTATGCAGCTCAAACTGGCTTTACTTTTAAATATTTAAACCTGCTGCAACCCTTCTTTGCATCATAGAGGTTAAACCATCCTGACAGGAAACAAGAAACTGCATAAGGATTGTCCCAAAGGGACCATTTCAAAATATAGTAATCCCATTTCCTAGTTAGGGAACATCAGATCCTCACACTGTGCAAATGGCTCGGAAGATGAAAGATCTAGAAGTAACATCTATCTGCGCAGCCTAATAAGCGCCTCCGTGTGAATAAGTTGTATGATGCTGATGAGAACTAAAACAATCCAGATTTGTTTAGAGCAGAACAGAATCCAGGACAATGGGAGCCGAGTGCAATGCTAATCATAAACATCTGTAGTGAGCTGTCCGCTACACGCTATCTATTTCCTTGGTATAATAAAAACATCTTATGGCATTTACACTTTGTACAAAATAGCCTATTCTCCTATGCATCCTCTTCACTCCTTTCAGGTGAGCTCTTTTGTCTGTTTCCCCCATCCTTACCTCTGTGTTCTGTGCTTCTGTGTTTGGGACGCCCCCTTGTTCTGCAAACTGTCCTACCCGTTATTGAAACGGCTCCTGAATTCCCACCACTTTCTCCGTAAAACTTTCAATAAATCAACCAGAATAGCTCACAGAATGCTGTTTAGCCTTCCTTGGAAGTGACTGGGAGAGTAACAGCAGTTCTCTGGCTGCCTCCTCTTGCCTCAGACCGATAAAGGTGTTGCCTCTACATGCACCTTTGGAAATATTTTGCCTACTCCTATAATGGATGTTTTTGTTAACGCGATACTATTTTTCAAGTCAAATCAGTAACTATGTATTAGTCCCTTATTATTGACAAGGCACTTCTATCCAAATCATTGTTGACCACCACCAGGTGTATACATAATTTTCGATGGTATTTTGGGCAGACAGGCTTATGTTGTGATCACTGCCGTTATTACCAACATTATCATTAATAAAACTAGAGGTGTTCCTAGACTTGGATAAGACAAAGAATAGCATCATCAAAGGCCCTGTAAGTTGTGCCAATTGGTCTTATGTATCTTAATATAAGCAGGGAATCACAGCTTCCTTGGGGATAGCACTTTCCCGTGTGTGTGTGTGTGTGTGTGTGTGTGTGTGTGTGTGTGTGTGTATGTATGATTCTCCTGTTTCCACTCAATATGTTAATAATAACATGCAAATTAGCCTCCAAGTGCCCTGACACCATAGACATTCAAATTTCTTGACTCTCTTCCTTCACCTTCCCTCTGCATATCACCATTTGTCTTGTCACATTTCCCTGATTTTTGGCCTCTTGTTGTGACCCTGTCATTGAAGGGCTCCACATTTGCCCTTCGCAATGGACAAATGGTTATGGATTTAACGCTAATTTCTTCTTGAGCACAGCTGACCCTTGCGCTCCGGCTCAGTTTCTCTCTGGATGTTGCTAGTCATTCCGTAATCTTACCTGTTGTCAGCTCTCAGAATTCCATGTTGTCTAGTCTTGTCTTGGAGTCCGAAAGAGGTGGGGAGGCAGTAGTTAAACATTACCCACTTAGTTGAATAGTCAACTATGAATAAAACACAACAACTGTTCCCGAGGAGTTCACGGTCCAGATGAAAAGATAAATTTGTGAACATTATTAATTATATAATATGATAGTGCAACAACAAAAGTATGTGCAAATTGCTGTGGCTGCTCAGGAAAAGTTAGTAATGTTTTAGTAAAGAATATTTTGAAAATGTTTAATTAAACTACTGTCCCAATTGAAGCATTATCTCGATTACATAAATATGTAAAATCAAACTGACAATTTCTATTATAACATATTTATCATGTTGTACAGTCTCTTCCTCATCAATTTATTTGCAAAACATCTTTATTCAGATGTACTAGGACAGTGTCTTTGTTCTGACAAAAAAAATCAATGTTTACAGTCAATCTGGTGACAAGTTTATGTCAGTTGGGAAGACAGCAGAACACCTTGAGATGTGAGGATTCACTTGGATATTTTCATCTCATATTGGTTGGAGTCTTCCCTCATAGGTACCCATATTTTCTTCTACAGCAAACTGAATCCCACATACGTACAAGAAATAAAAAATATATGCCATTTTGTAGGGTTATCTAATAATACAAATGGTTTAAAATATTTGTAACTATTTAAAAAGAAATTCTGGCAAACTATTAGATTCTTGTAGCCAAAAGATATTAATAAAAAGAAAGTTAGATACAAATATGAAGGAGGGAGAAATGGTAATAGAAAATCATAGGCCACTGTATCATTATATAGAGAAAATCGTTACATCAGTCTAATGATATAACCTGAAAGGACTTAGAAAAAACTAAATAGGGGATGAAATTCATTGGTTTGTAATGAGTTTGAGTATACATGTGAATTGATGGGGCTGTTTGTAAATTGAAAGCTATTATGAAAAGAAATTCACATATTACTTGCATAATTAAAATATTATTAAAAAGACATGATGAAAGAGTCCTTATTGCAGAAGTCCAGGATCCATTCCATTCCTCATACAGATTTCTGCATACAGCCCTTTACTCTTGATTTTCGTAAAACTTCTATTTTGATGCACATTTTGGATAATATTCTCAAATTTTTGATTATAAACTCAGCATTCTGTCCTTACATTATAGACGATTTTAGTAAAATTGGTAAGGAGCCTCTCAACTGCAGTAGGTTTTTCTGGTTAACTTTCTTTGCTATTCTTGCCATTGTACATGTTTATCGTATATGAACTACTCACATCTGTTGTATAATTAATCCTGGAACCAATTTGTTTTTGCAGCTTCATCTCTCTAGAAGAAAAAAGGACAAAGCTCAGGGATTTGATATGGGAGATAAAAAAAAATTAGACTGAAGAAAAGATAGAACTTATCTTTAGGGTTCTTAATGTTTTACTTTAAAGAAAAAAATAAGATTTAAAAAATCTGAATCTGAAAATTTACAGCTAAGAATTTAGCTAAGGAAAGAAACTAAAATCTATTTGGTATGAGATAATTATATAAAAAAAAGTACTTTATCAACACACACACACACACACACACACACACACACACACACAAATCTACCTGTAGTGAGAAAGTAAATTGGATTAAAGTGTAGAGCTCAGGAGTTGAAAAGATGTAGTCTTCCTACTCCTCTTCAAAGCCAATGTTACCTTCACTATGCCAGGTCACATATCTCTTCAATGCCTTTAAACTTCCTTCTCTGCTAGATCTTACCCTTTAGGATCTAGAGACAGGCTGAAATATGTCCCATTCTAAAACAAAAGCAGACAGGGGCCCTGTCTCATTTTTCTGCGTGTGGCTATCCATTTTTTCGGCATCCTTTATTGAATAGACTTTCATTTCCCCTGCATGCGTTGTTGTCTGCTTTGTTGAATATTAGGTGGCTATAGGTGAATGGTTTTATATCTGGGTTCTCTATTCTGTTCTGTTAGTCTTTGTCTCTATTTTTATACCAATACCATGCTGTTCTGGTTACTATAGCCTTATAGTTTGGTTTGAAGTCTGATAATGTGATGCCTCCAGATTTTCTCCTTTTGCTTAGGATTGCTGTGGCTACTTGGGCACTGTTCTGGTTCCAAATGAAGTGTGGAATTAATTTTTCTAGATATGTGAAATAACACATTGGTATTTTGGTGGGGATTGCATTGAATTTGTAAATAATTTTGGGTAGTATGAACACTTTAACAATGTTGATTCTACTGATCCAAGAGCAAGATATGTTTTTCCATTTGTCTGTGTCCTCTGCAATTTCTTTCCTCAGTGTTTCATAGTTCTTCTTGTGGAGATTTTTCACCTCCTTGGATAAGTATATTCCTAGGTATTTTATTTTCTGTGTAGCTATTGTGAATGGTATTGAGTCTTTGCTTGATTTGTCTCTCAGCTTGACTGTTATTGGCATATAGAAATCCTACTGATTTGTGTACATTGATTTTGTAACCTGAGACTTTTCTGAATTTATTTATCAATTCCAGAAATCTCTTGGTGGAATATTTGGGGTTTTCTAGATACAAGATCATGTTGTCAGAAAAAAGCAAGAGTTTGACCTCCTTTTTCCTCATACACTTTCTTTCTTTTCCTTGCCTGATTGCTCTGGCTAGGACTTCCAGCACTAGTTGAATGGAAGTGATGATAGTGGGCATCCTTGTCTTGTTCCAATTCTTAGGTAGAATGTTTTCAACTTTTCCCTATTCAGTATGATGTTGGTCGTGGGTTTGTCATACATGGCTTTAATAATTTTGAGATATGTTCCTTTTATGTCTAGTTTGTTGAAGGTTTTCATCATGACATCAAGTCTTTTGAACATGTGCTATCTAATATAGAAGTCACAAGCCACTGTGGCTATTTAAATTTAAATTTAATAGCACAACTAAATGACTACAGTCATTTAGTTATGGTATACTTTAAGATAAATGAAAGAGTGGAATTGGACTGTTCCTAACACAAAGAAATGATAACTGCTTGAGGTGATGGATATCCCAATTACTCTAGTTGATTAATATACATTGTATGCCCGTATCAAAATATCACATGTACCTATAAATATTCACAAATATTATGTACACGTAATAATTAAAAATAAAAAATTTAAAATACATTAAACAAAAAGCAAAACAATACAAACACCACTGTTCCATTGACCTCAGATTCCCTTCTAGCAAAGCCCTTTCTCTGTTCTTTTTGCATCTAAGCTTCTCAAACATGAACAGAGGGAGAGGAATTCTACAATTAAGGGCTCACTCCCTTTCTTCCCATTGAATAGTTAACACAGCAATCTTTCTACTATTCCATGTAAACCAATCTCCTTAAGGCCACCACTGAACTCTCATATAGATGCTTTTAGTTTTTATCTTGCTAGATGGTCAGTTTCACTTACTGGTGTTGATTATGTCTTCTTTGGAACTATTCCCTTGAGTTTATATCAGACTTTTTGATTCTCTGACTTTTCCCACCACTCTTTCCCTTATTCCTTTGTGAGTTTCTTCTCCTTGGCTCACGATTTTAAACATGGGCATTCTTTCGGTTTTCCTTAGCCAATTTCTTTTTCTATTATTTTCCTCCCTGGACAAACTCATGGCTGTAGATTATGTACATGTAGATGAAACTTTATTTATACCTTCAAGCAGAATCATTCTCCTGGGATATAAATCTTCATACCCAGCTGCCTGCCTGACATAACTATTGAAAGGGCTCCAAAGCACATTAAAGTTAGTAAGTCCAAAATTAAATAAATCAAATTCCTTCACCAAAATGTGTTCTTAATCTTATGCTCCCCATCTCAGTTGGTGGATCTAACAGGGTCATGTAAGTAAAAAAATTGGAATTATTATCAACTCCTACATTTTTCTAATGCTTAATATTACTAATCAATATTAGCAATTAATGATTTTGCATTTTAAAATAATCTGTAATTCTTTCACTTTTTCTCCATACAGATTACCACTGCCCATCTTGGGATCTTAAGATCTGTCTTGGAGCTATTATAGTAGCCTCCTATTGGGTCTCTTTGCCTTCATTCTTTGTGCATTTAAATGCATACGTCATGGTCCTTACATAATATCAGTGCTTGAGCTGAAGTCAAATCTCCCTTACTCATGTCAATGACTTCCTGGTACATACGGTACAATTCAACTTTCTTAGAATAGCATAAAGGCCTTCCTTTGCCTAACTGTGCCTACCACTGGCCCCATCCTCTCACATGTGTCACCTAAAATGCAAGTTTTAGCTTTGCTAACTTATTTGTAGATACCTGAAAACTCTCTACTGCTTCTCTTTCACATGCTCTTCTTCCTACCTGGAATATCTTTCTCTACATTTTAATTTTTTGTCACTCAGCTAGTCCTTCTTTGTGCTTTTATGACCCAACTCTGGGACAATTCCACCATAAACTTTCCCTCCCTTCTCTGGGCTCCATTATGTCTGCCTCTGTGTGCTTCCAAAGCAGCTCTGCAGGTCCTTTTCACAATTTAAATGCATTTTATGTATGAGTGACTCAAAGGTAAGGCCATTTTCAATGACGTGTTCTAGCACTTAGTGACATTTCTTCAGAAAACTTATTCAATATCTTCAGATTAGAACCACACGTGACTTTTTTTAAAAAAATATATTATAGTTGTTATAAGCATTTTCTTATGAGAGATCAAAGTACCATTTTTGATAGTATAATATAAAAACTAAAATGGTTTGAATATATAAACTTTTGTTAAAATGATTTCAACCACATAAATACAAATTTGTATTCCCTTTCTCTGCTCAACCTAGATAGAGATCTGCATAAAATTATAGTATCACAAGGCTGACCTTAAAGATAATCTATCTCCACTAAATAGCAGATGTTTGAGTCTCTAGAACAAAATACCCACCAACTGTTCACTGACATGTACTTAAACACCTTCAGTGTTGAAAGACTCATTTCCCCAAGGATTAACCAATCACAAGTTGAAACACTTTCACTGCTTAGTAGGTTTTCCTTGAACAAATCAAAATTGTCTTCCTGAAAAGCCTGTTCATTGTCCCCATGTCTCTTTGCCTAAGGTCAAACAAAGCCAGTCTGTTCTTCTTCTGCTCGGTATGACTTCAAAAGGAGTCACTTATTAGGTAATATGTCCCCATGTCTTCTCCAACCTTTCTTTTCACCTTTTTTTTCATGCTTCTATTTTACATTTCCTTCCCTGTGCTATCATTCTCCAGGATACATTTCTTCCAGTACCTATTCCCTTCTTAAATATCTGACTCTAGACCTGAATCCAGTGCTTTAGGAGGCTCTCACTAGCACACAGAAGAGCAAGTCCATTTCCTCTCCCATTTTAGATGCTACACATTCTTATAATTATATCAATGTCTCAAAGATGAATTTGATCCCTATTAGTAGGTACAGCATGTTATTGATACTCTAAATAAAATAACTAATGTGAAGGCAGTCTCTTTTGTCTCAATGGGTGGTTTCACAGGCCAGGGAGGACATCATTAATGATGTTTTTGCTGTGTTGCCTATGATGTAGAATACGGCTGTGCTACAGAGAGTACCAATTCATCCTCTCACTGCTTCTTTGCTGACACCCAACTCCTCTACCCCACTCTCACATGTTCTACCCTATTTCTGCTACCTCCACCCACTCCTGTGAGTTCTCCTTATTTCTACATTACCCACGTTTCTTCCTTATTCATGATCTACTCTTCAAACTCTCCACTGTCTTTACATGCACTGTGCACTTTCTACCTTCTCTGACCTGTCTCTCACCATTCAGTCATCTATGTATTCAGTAAATATGGTTTGAGTTCCAATAATGTGTTAGGATACAGTTAGCCAGCCTTTGTAATAGATTCAATAAGATGTCTTTATTTTGCCAAATCGGATTGAAGTTAATCAACCTATCAGAGGTGAGTACTTATTTGGGCAAATAGTGAGAGTCAGGAGGGAGTAAGGGTACCAGCAGTTAAAGAGGAACCTGGAAAGCCTAACAGAGATGTGAGTGAAGGAACACAGTGACAATGTGAAAAGAATATAATAGGATCAGAGAGGATGATGTCAGTGTTCAACATACAAGTTTCTTAACAATCAAACAATAGGTCACAAGGAAAAGGAGAATTTAAGAGTTTTTATGAGCACAAATCAACAGTTTGAATATATTATGATATATCCATAACTTAGAATACTATGCAGCCATTAAAATTCAACTTTTCAATAATATTTAATATTTATAAAAGTATATTTCTAGTTAATATAAAAGAAGAAAAGAATCATTAAATACTATTATAATAATTATAAGAGGATCTTAATTTTATAAATTGTAGTAAATATAATAAATATATAACAAGATATCATATTATTTTTATAAATAAAAAGAAGAAAGAATAGACATTAACAAGAATATCAGAATTATGGGTAATTATCTGTTTTATATAGTTTTGTATTTTTCATATTTGCTATAATATAATACCAAATGCCTTACATTTATGATCATAGAAAATAAATGTTATTAAATGTAAAATAGCTCCACCAACAAACTCAATTAATGCCTAAAAAGACAAGTGACTTACATGTTTCATAATTTAGGTATCAGATGGATAACATGTAAAAATTGCATTTGTAATTTGATTTCATGGCTTATATTGTATATAAAATATTAAAGAATATTGAACATAAATAAATAAAGGATGATGTAAGAATTTAACATCTAGCTACCTTTATGAAGAAAGTACCATTTACCCTTATTTCTCTCTTATAGGACAGCCCAATCATTCAAGCATACTTTTAAATAACATTTCTTGTATTTGAAAAGTTATTGAGTAATCAAACAGTGACCTTTTGTGCTCCACCAAGAAATGCAATTCAGCTTTGTATGGCATCCAAACTAATCAATATCCTATTACGATCACAGATGAGATTTTTATAACTGAGACACAGCAGCTAGAGTATCACACAATTTGTTTTCTCTAATGCTAGAAATTGGTGGTTTTGCATAGGAAATCATATTAACTAAGGACATCATATTATTTCTCCTTTAAAAAAGAACAATGAAGTTTTAGATTCTATCCTAACATTACGAGAATAGGGTGCATTATCCATCATACAGACATTACACCATACAGACTTATCCATTACAAAGAGTGAAAATACATATATGAATCTCCCTTCATCTTGCATATACATTATGAATGGGTGTGAAAAGATTGATGTGTGTTATCATACCATTCATGGATCACACCACAGAAATGCCAAGAGATACTCAGATGTAAAGTTGATTTGATTATAAGGTGGCACTAACTGACTATCTAACCTGTTACTACAACAGTCAATTAGTTCGTTAACAATGATCAAACCAGTTCTGTAAACCAACACAAGTATATTTGAAATGCTTACAAGTCACTTGAAAATATGATAGTTTTAGAAGTACAATCCAGACAAAGGGTGCACTGCTGATTTTAGCCACAATGGGCTTCCAGGACAAAGCAGATTTTTTTTTTTAATTTTTAATTTTCAATTTTTTTTATTTCAGCATATTACAGGGGTACACAAATTTATGTTATATATATTGCCTTTGCCCCCACCCTGAGTCAGAGCTTTAAGCATGTCCATCCCCCAAATGGTGTGCACTGCACCCATAAGGTGTGAATATACCCATCCCCTCTTCCCCTCTTCCACCTGCCCAATCCCTAATGAATGTTACTACTATATGTGCACTTAAGTGTTGGTCAGTTAAGTCAGTTAATACCAATTTGGTGGTGAGTACATGTGGTGCTTGTTTTTCCATTCTTGTTATACTTCACTTAGTAGAATGGGCTCCAGCTCTATCTAAGATAAAACAAGAGGTGCTAGATCAGCATTGTTTTCTGTGGCTGAGTAGAACTTCATGGTATACATATATCACACTTTCTTAATCCACTCATGTATTTATGGGCACTTGGATTGTTTCCACATCTTTGCAATTGTGAATTGTGCTGCTAATAAACATTCTAGTGCAGATGTCTTTTTTTTTCCTTTGGGTAAATGCCCAGTAATGGGATTGCTGGATCAAATGGTAGTTTTACTTTTTGCTCTTTGAGGTATCTCTATATTACTTTCCACAGAGGTTGTACTAGTTTGTAGTCCCACCAGCAGTGTATGAGTGTTCCTTTCTCTCTGAAGCCAACATCATCCTGATACCAAAACCAGGAAAGCATGCAACAACAAGAAAAGAAAACTACAGACCAATATCCCTTATCAATACAGATGCAAAAATTCTCAAAAAAATCTTAAAATCTTATCAAACTGAATTCAGGTGCTTACCAAAAAAAATAATCCATCACAACTAAGTGAACTTCATTCCAGAGATGCAGGGATGGTTCAACATACACAAATCTATAAATGTAATTCAACAGGTAAAAAGAAATAAAAATAAAGACCACATAATCCTCCCAATAGACACAGAAAAAGCATTTAACAAAATTCAGCACTCTTTTATGATAAGAACACTTAACAAAATAGGCATAGATGGGACCTACTTAAATATGATAAAAGCCATATATGACAAACCCACAGTCAACATCATAAGGAATGGGGAAGAATTGAAAGCATTCCCGCTTAGAACTGGAACCAGACAAGGTTGTCCTCTATCACCACTTCTATTCAACATAGTGCTGGAAGTCCTAGCCAGAGCAATCAGACAAGAGAAGGAAATCAAGGGCATCCAAATGAGGACAGAGAGGTCACCTATTGCTCTTTGCTGAC
>CAUYSK010040653.1:0-17828 GCA_963575035.1 Avahi laniger | reverse complement strand
AATTGGTATTAACGGATCAACACATAAGTGCATATATAAGAATTGCATCGATTAGATATTGGGCAGGGGGGAGGGGGAGGAGGGAGGAGGGGACGGGTATATGTGTACACAAAGAGTGCAATGTGCACCACGCAATGGGATGGACATATCTGAAACCTGGACTGAGGGGGGGAGGGGAGGCAAGGGCAACACACGTAACCTAAACATCTGTACCCTCATATTATGCTGAAATAAAAAAAAAAAAAAAAAGCAAAGCGAAGATCAATGTTATGAAATGCATTACCCTTGTGCTGCTATAACAGGGACACTTTCACTGTAAGTCTGACGCCAGCACTGTTCAGCATTAGAACCTAAAAAGCGAGTTTTTTCTGAAGACAAGATGTTAGAAAGCTGAATTCTTGCAATTCCCAGAAGTAAATCTTTACTCATTTTATCCTTATGCCATAATTCAACCAGCAATGGAATCCTAAGGAAGAGAAAAAAACATGTTCATACCTATCAACTCTGAAGTCTCTTCTGAACTAAAATCTTTGAAGTCTGTTAATGCAGTCGAGGGATGTTTCTGTTACTTGAAATGTTATCTAGTACAATTGTTAGATTAAAGGCCCAATTTCACAGGAAGCAAAATGAAATACAGTTATGTACCATGTTAACAATGTTTCTGTCAATGATGGGACACATATATGACAGAGGTCCCACAGGATTATAATACCATATTTTTACTACACCTATATGTTTAGATACACAAATACTTGCCATTGTGTTCCAATTGCCTACAGTATTTAGTACAGTAACATGCTATAAAGGTTTGTAGCCTAGGAGCCAAGGACCATATACTGTCTAGCCTAGGTATGTAGCAGGCTATCACCTAGGTGTATACAAGAACACAATGTTTTCACAGCGACGAAATTACATAATGACCGACATGTTTCTCAGAACTTATCTCTATCATTAAAGGACACATGACTGTACTGTTTCATTCTCTATACCTCTTTCTATGCAATAAAGAAAACTCTTCAAACATTATTCTCACAAAGATAATTTTTAGTTACCCTTCATTCTTCCTTTTAAAATAATATATAAATTTGAATTGTAATACTCTGAGAAAGTAAAAGATGTTTCACAGATCTCATTTTTTCTTCATGAGTCCATTTCAGATACCCAGATGAATGGCTCCAGTTTATAGATAAAAAAAAAAAAAAGAAAAGAAAAAGCAATTTTTTCATCCAGTTAATCAACAATAAAAACAAAATATTTGGTTCTTATTTATCTTCATATATTATATAAAAAAAGACAAGACTACTTCTCAAAGCTCCCTCATTCCTCGCAGATTAATTCCGGAAAAAAAGCTATGAAAATCTGCAAAAAGTCTTTAAAATAAACCATGTAAAACTCTGTAGCGGAAACACAAATGTTAAAGACATCACTAGTAAATCTGTTTCTTGATTCTCAAATGTATAAACTGCTATGGATTTAAACCTGTAGGAATTCCTTTTCAAAAAGATGCAAATTTTCAAGAGTTGCCTTCAGAAAATAACTAATATCATACACTAAGTTTATACATTACCTTAAGAAGGTATCTTGCAGCTGATGAGGCATAGTTGCAAAATCGAACGCACAGTATGATTGGGGAAGAAAAACTTCCATGTTTTTCCGTACTTCTACAGGAGGATTAGTCATAATGGGAGCTGCACTTCCAAAGAATGGATATGAATATCTAGAATTTAAGAAAGAGCGTTACAATAAAGTTTACAAATGAGATTTATAGATTTTTTTTTACAAAGCAGTATATGAATATTATGAGCAAATAGCATTTTTTACATAGAAAACCAAATACTGAGCTGCCATTTTTTTAAGAGTTCCTTGAGGGCTCGCATCCTATCTTTTTCATCTTCGCTTCCAGGAACAAGAAATTTTTGCCATATAGTAAACATTCAAGAAATGCTTGTTAAACTTAATTTGTAAACCTAGTTTCCTTGATACGATAGTGATCTTTTATGGGCTAAAAAGCCCTTAGTCAACTCCAAAAGGATGTATTCATAGTAACCTGCCTCTGAACAGAGAATTAAGGATAAAAGTAACTCCAAAGTATTACGGATAAATGAGAGTGACGTAACACTATTTCTTCCTTTCATAACAAAACCACACGAAAAAGAAGAATGCCTGACTACTGCTGAACTTACTCTGTATTTAAAGTCAAATATAAAGATATTACTATGCTCGCTTACATTTCATCCTGTTATCAAACACTGAAATTTAAACCCTACTTTAAAAAATTGCACGAGAATCCTGTGCATTCGCCAAATTCCTATATAATTATACATCCAACGAAATTGAGTCATCCTTAGAGAAAATTCATGCTCTAGAATTTTAACCCCCTACCATCCCATTATAGGATCTAGTTGTGAAAGAAAAAAAAAATTCAAGAAAGTACTGCAGATTAGACTTTCTCAAATACCAGTGTTACCTCACAAATTCCATTACAGAATTGCACACTACAATTTCATACCAGTGCAGAGCACGATAATATAAAATTTATCAAACTGAAAAAAAATTAAATGGCCATTTTAAAAAACGCTTTAAAATGATTCAAACACACCCATAGTCCTTAACATCTGGTGAATTCTATAGAGTATTAAGTGGATTGTGACTATTTATTTCCTCTGTTTAGAATATCATTTCCCTTTTTCTTGGCCAAGTGAACTACTATTCTGTCTCATGTAGACTCATTTCTGAATCTGTCTTTCTCTTTGTTTATGTGGCTCATGTACCTCTAACACCAGGCACATTGCTGGCATAATGTAGGCGTTTAGTGATTAAACAAATGGTTCTTAAGAAGTAAATTCAAAAACTAATATTAGCACTTCCTAAGTGGGCTTGTATAAAGCTTCCCTCTCACAGCATCTAATTCTAGATTATCCCTATGTTTCTGTGCTTCTTAACCCTTTGAGAAAAGCTATGGCTGTGAGAGAAAATCTTTTTTTCAATTTTCAATTTCCAAATAAATTTTTAGTAATGATTCTCAGTATCTAACAAGAAGTAAACTGCAGAAATTCAGCTGAGATGGAAAGATTTTCATTCTATGAATTCACAATCACACTTAGTGCTGGATTCTATTGATTCTGTCCATTATTCATACCAAAGCACAGAGGATTTGGGAAACAACTTGATAAGGAATCAAAGAACTGAAAAATCAGATGCAAGTATGGGGTGATATATGCATTTAAAAGTTGCCTCAAATGATAGCAAGAAGCAATGTGGACTTGCTGAGACTCATAGAAATGGCAATTCATGATGAGACAAAGGTTTTCTCACTTTAATCACAGAAAGACCAAGAATTTTATTTCAAATGATGTTTACGCCAAAGAAATTTATAAGAAGCTAAATGTATCAAACTAAACACATTGTTCTATTACATTTAATTTATATTGTAGCCACAAAAGTCTATAAAAATGTAACTTTATTAAAAACTATTATGTAAAGCTATTTAACTGACATATACCAAACAGTGTGAACACATTCCACTTACAGCTCATTAAGTACAGTGTTTAGATTCATATCTACAAAATGCAGATATCAGGAATATAACCTCCCATTATAATATAGTTTGACAGAAAAATCAGGTACTGTACTATCATTATTTTGACCTGTAGCACCTTTTTCCAGAAAAAAAAATATTTAAAGTTTAAGAGCTGATATATTTTAAATGGCAGCATTAACAGATTATTTTAAATGCCTACAATTATTATAGCAGAACAGGTTAAGACCACTCCTGCCACCACTGCCAGCATGGTTTAAGTTCAAAGCCATTGCAATATTAACCTTTCCTCCTTTTAGTCCACTAATTTAACAAATGTTATAACTTCTTTGTAACACTTCTCTCTGCAACTCCCCAGAGAAAAAGCATGTCTCTTCAGAAAATAATACTTTGAAATAAAATCAAATCACACCTTAATATACAGTTGATTGGAAAACCAATTTCCAAGGCATGGATACTCCTTAAGTCTATTGAAAAGCAAAAATGATGTGATGTTGCTGGAACAGCAATCTTCTGTCCGGAAGCTGTTTCTGAAGCATTGGATGTAATCGCTGGCTGAGCCAGTGAAGCAGGTACAGAAGAATTGGCTAAAAAGAACAGGGAAAAAAAAAAAAATCATTCCACTTGCTACCAGTTTCCCTTAAATTATCCAGATAATTTAAAACTATCATCTCATCTATGTTCAAGCAAGGAATTTGACTATTTTGTCTTATGAACATATGAATTGAGGCATAAGTATCATAAAAGTGACTTGTTACTGAGGCTTTAATTCTCATTCCAGAATTGTGTAAAGAGCGAGCTTACTCTCAACACATATTGCACAACATAAAAACATACAGAACCAATAGAGCGATGTATGACTGCAGACTAGCAGGCACTAACCTATTTCCAAGAGGTAGCTGCACCTGATTTTGCATTCAAAGGGTTATATCTGAGACTTACTGAGACATGACATCACTTTTTAAAAAGTAGTTTTGGTTATTTTAGGCACATATGAAATAGTCTAACAAGAAGCTAAAACTTGAAAAGACAGAGATATCTAGTCTAACCCTATTAGAGACCAGAGCTATGTAATGAATGGCCCAAGTCATACAACTACTCAGTGACAGAGATGTAACTTGCACCAAAGACTTCTAACTCTTAATCCACTACTGATAAGTTATAGTACTAACTATAGACCCTTACGCAATGGGTGAAAATATTTTATAAAACCAGATAAACATGCATTCTCAGACTTTTAATTTCAGGATCAAAAATATTATGAGTTTACAGTAACAACCAGTTAATAGCTCTTTTCTCATAAATTCCAATGAATTCAAGATACAAGAGTTTAACAGTTTAAAAATTTGAAAGAACTATATTCTTTAATTTCTTTGACTAGGATATTTTCAATGTGAAAATAAAATGAAAAATTCTCTTAGCTTAATTTAGAAAATTCTATTATGTAGTTAGATAGATTGCAATGACTTTAAATGGAAATTTTTATATCACCACACATTACTGGTTCTTAAAAGACCCACAATTTTTACTTATAAGGCATAAAAGTTCTCAGAGTCATTAGATGGCTACAAAATGCAATACCTAAAAGATCTGTAAAAAGAACATCTTACCCTTTAGATTCTGTTTGGTGTCCTTGTCATATTGTAAGCTTTCCACTTCACTTCCTGTAGCATCATCTTTTATTGGAGGTGACTGGTTGTGAGGTGGAACAGGGGACATGCTTGGTGATTTTGGCCCAGTAAGTGTCTTCTCCTTTATGGGGGTTAAAACTCTCTTCTTTGAATGCTCTGGCTCATGTTCATTCTGGGTCTTTAATTCAATTAAAGACTAAAAACAATTTTTAAATAAAGTATAATTTGCAAAGAACTTTCCTTCACAATTAAGCAAAAAACTTGGCGTTGTTTTTTAAAAATATAAGCTTCCTTTCCCAGTTTGGATATTCCTAGTCTATTTTTCTTCATAATTTGCAAATTTTCTTATAGCATCTAGGACCAGAAAAAGGAAGATGAACAGGAAGGAAATATGATATCCAGAGCTGAGTACCAAAATGCATCCTAATGGGTAAGAAGGGACACTTGAGAAAAGAAGTCAGGCATAGGTGTCCCTGGGAATGGTTATTCCTACCAAGGCAGCACAATGGAGGACTATACTCCTAAAAAGAAAAAACAGATGTCTTGTATGGTTTTTTTTCCTCTCCTTTACTCCATCCCCTCTAAAAATATATGCATATATATCTTTTAAACAGCTTTTCTATATTTAACTCAAAATCTACATGAAGATAAACTCTTTGAAAGAATAAGACAAAGTTGATTCTGGGGACAGATATAATAAAAATATGTATATATTCAAATAAATGCCCATCTCTGTTACAAAATCTGCCTAAAGGGCGTAAGAGGACTACAAAGCATTAATGAACCAAGAATCTTATATTAGCTCAGTCTGTGTCAACCAAAAAGATACCATCAAATGCAGATTCCCAGAAAATAGGTCTAAGAATATTCTTTTACTGGAGTTCCTTTTCTGCCATAATCATTGAGTTGGGAGGTTCTCACTTAGTATTAGAATGGTTTCCACTACACAAGAAGACTATCCCAGAGGCTAAGAGGGTTCTGGGTATAGTCAATTATAAATTGACTATAAAAGTAGTAGCCATAGCACTTTTTAGAAGGGTCTTTTCAAAAAGGAGGTATCATATAATGCAGGCCTGCATTCCCCAATCCCCGGTCCGGTACCGGTCCATGGCCTGTTAGGAAATGGCCTGCGCGCTGCACCAGCCACTCCCTCCCTACCGTGAAACCTCACCCACCGACCCCAGTCCGTGGGAAAACTGTCTTCCATGAAACTGGTCCCTGGTGCCAAAAAGGTTGGGGACCACTGATGTAGGTCACTAATTAAGAATAATAAATATATTCTTATGCCAGTAACTCTTCTGAAGTTCCACTTGTGTAAGCAATCATGAGTGAGACTAGAGAAGCTGGGGGAATCGAAGGAGGGCCACTACTTGCCTGGGAGTCTATGCCTTCTCTCTGCAGAGCCACAGATACTCCCACAGTCGGGGCTAGCTCAACAGGAACAGGTGCAAGCTTCTGTTTGGCTCGGTTTGGAGGGTCAAGGGTAAAAGCACCCTCGACTGTGACTGGGCGGTGGTTGATTTCGGTACTGCCCTTTTTCAGTAATCCAGTTAAAGGTATTTCTGTACTCCCAAGTGACTGGTCTCCACAGCAGAGATGGATCTAATTTGAAAGGGAAAATCACAATAGGGCTTTATACTTTCTCCCCTCTCCTGAACACCATAAACTTAATAAAAACCTATAAAATGATTCACAGAAGGAAAACATAATACAAGTTACCTCACTGACCTGCAGTGACTAAGAATGTATTCTCATACATGATTGTTAAAACTGGTGATAAAACACAAAGCTTACTAATAACACAATAATAGCTATTACCTCTTTTTCTTTTCCAGTATTATATAGTGATATGTTATCACTCTTTTTTCTGTCTCTTTGGTGAACTACGGTTACTTTACTATTTTTTTACTATGCCACTTTACATATGCAAATTATATAATAATGGGTTCGTGAATTTAAATAGAAAACAAATACTTTGACATTTTTCTATTTCCATTTTAACATTAACTTAAACACAGTTCTAAAATATGTCAGTGGATCAACCTCGACTTGGAATTTAACATATTGCCACACCAGAAAAAAAATTTTTTTGTTGGGGCTACAGTGTTTTATTACAAAAGTAGAATAAAAAACTTAAAAAACAAAACAATCGTTTCTAATTTAATGAAAAATTTGGTATTTTTTATTTTGTTCTGTGAGTTATATGCAATTAAACAGTCAATATTAAGTATAACAATAAGATCATCAACAAGTAACATTTTCATGAACCAACTGCAGTTACATATGCTTCATGAGCCCCTAGGCTCAAAACTAGTGTGAGTTAAATACCACTCACGTAGCAGTTACCGTGTTAAAAACCTCAAATAATTTTGTTTTATTCACCCATAAAATATCTTGACTGTTTCTCTCTCTTCTTGCTTTTCAGACTTTATATATAAAACAGAGTGCTTAATAGTAAAAGGCAAAACAATCCTTCCGGGGTGGAATGTACCGTTAATCACTGATAGCTAATAAAAAGTTCAACATTACCACTTTTTGACAACTACAAAAAAAGAATAAACTGTTCCAGGTATATGTTATACAATTACTCTTTTCCCTTACTATATTGAAGATGTCAACATAGCACTGTGCATCAATATAGGAATTGTGTATTTCTATGAATAAGCAATCACTACATAAAAATATATTTAGCTCTAATATTAGCAGTGACAGAGTTAAGAAACTTGTAGTTTTGTCTTGATATTAGGTGTGATAATGGGCTGGAGAAAAAGTATTTTTATGACTTAAATGTCCTCCAAACTAATAAATCAATACTTTTGGTTAGGATTGATATGTTAGATACAGAATAAAATTCAAACTGCTTTTTCCTGCATTTTATTGTTTTATATAGTCTTCAGTTTACTAAACAACTTGGGTTTAGCAGAACCATCTTTAAAATTCAGTTCTACTAAAATTTCTTAATGCCTCTTTTCACCTCCTGCATAAAATGCAAGCAAAGTCTAATGACTGAGGTTACTTTAAACAAATGACTATCTAACCCTATATTTCACTACCCCATCTTAGTTTGAGCAAAAGCAATTGTCATAAAAGAAAAGAGTAAGTTTCACTAGGCAATGTTCACTTTTAAATGGAGTCCAATTTAAAAAGACTTTACAATGGTTGCGGTGCACACCCTCTGAGGGATGAACATGCTTGTAGCTCTGACTCAGGCAGGGCAAAGGCAATATATGTAACCTAAATATTTGTACCCCCATAATATTCTGAAATAAAAAAGACAAAGAAAAAATACTTCATATTCATAAAAAAAATAAAAAGACTTTACAAAATACACCTAAGGGCAGATTTTAGAAAGTTATCTTATCTCTTTGTTTGTAATAGCAATAAGGTACATAAATTCTGAAATCAAGAGTGTGATCTGCGTGCCTACACCTACCGTCTCCACTAACAATAATAAAACCTTGCCTGTGCCCACAGCTTTTAGCTCCGGGTATAATTTTTTTTTATAAAGGACTGATAACTTTTCTCGATAACTGGATAAGGAAGAGAGGTGTTATCTCCTAAAATTCTGTCAAGTAACTTTATTCTCCTAAAGTAACTGTAATGCCAATGACTTCATGATTCAAGATAATACCTAAAAAATCAAAAGATATGACAGAAAGATGACCTCTACTACTGAAATATGATAGAGTTTAGGTACTAATATTTAAAAAATGATCTCCAATAAAAAACAATTTTCTGCAAACTTACCTGTAGTTTAGACTGAAGAGCCAGGTAAACACGAAGAATTTCTACACTGCTACGTATGCGAACAGATGCTCTCTCTGGCTCAAAGTTTGGGTTGATCAAATCATTGAATGGTTCATTTGTAACATCATTTCCCAGTAAAGAGTAGTAAAAGAAAAACTCAGGCTGTCTTTCTGGAAGTTTCATGGTACATGGAATTAACTAAACATTTGAGGAAAAAGAAAAGGGTATTACTTTCTAAACCACTAAAAATGCTAAATATGCTTAAGTATGTCTGTTGCACTCCAAAAATATTTGCTAAAATGTTGATGATATTTAATGTCTTAAAATTAACTACTCAAATAAAATTCCTAAATCTTTATCAAATTACTAGTTTAATTTTTAAGGGTTGTCATAGAAAAATACAGGACTTTTTATAGATTATTTTCTTTTAAAGTTTTCATTTTATTCAACTGGTCCATGAAAGAATAAATGAAAGTTCTTTTCAGAAGAAAGGGGTCAAATATTTTAAACCGAGCTTTCCTTACTTTCATCTACTTTATTTCATCTTATCTTTACTCCACCATCAGAGGCTCTACTTTATCAATGAGAACAGGTTAAAAAAATTAATCAAGGTTATTTAATACATAAAATTTTTTATAAAAAAGTTTTTTTTAGCTACTCTGTCAAAATTTAGAGACCTATAAATTAACAGTTGCCAAAAAAAAAAATGTCCTTCGTACTATAAATGTTACTTTTCAGAGTTGCTAGTTTCATGGCCACATATGACTAAGAGATGGAATTTTTGTCTTATAAAATATCTTCTAATAGAACTTTAATGTTTACTAGAACATGTTACACAATAAACTATAAACAATAAATGTGTCAATCAATAGTTGGCTTAAATAGTTATACAGTATGGCTACTAACTAATGACAGACATGAAAGTTAAATAAGACACTGTTGGTTAAAAATAAAAGTTACAGGATAGTTTGTATAGTTTTGAAAATAAAAGTACTAACTGTTTGGATTATAATAATAGCACAGTACCAGACACATAATAAATGTAGTTACTTCAATTCTATACTTGAAAATGATTTTATGTTTAATTGAATAAATTTTAACCATTTACACTTAAATATATTGAAAGGAGCCCCTTTACACCTATAATTGTTAGGAGTATAAATTCTAGTCAGACCCCAATCACAACTCTGGGTCAATAAGTGACTTGTTATGAAACCTTGGCAAAATTATTTAATTGTTCTATGTTTCCATTTCTTTTAGGGTTGTTGGAAGGATTGAAAGAGATAATATGTGTTCAACACTACAACAGTGCCTAGCACTAGGTAGCTATTGCTATGTGAGAATGAGAAAATATCTAGGAAAACATACTACTGTTAACAGCAACTACTTCAGAGGAGTTTAATTAGAAAAGGTTTTTTGTTTTCCTTTACTTTCTTCCATAATTAGAAAGCAATAAAAATGTTAAGAAATAATGATGACTCTTATATATACCATGGTACGTTTAATTCCAATAATTCTCACTGTGTAGAGATTCTTTTAAAAACCCTTTATTATCTTGGAATTTAGAGACTATGTTTTTTTCCTATTCTTAACTTTAAATATTTAAAAAAAAGAAGGAAGCAAAAATATCAGCATCCAGTCCTCTTGCTCCAAACTCAGTCCTCTATTCTAATACTTCAACAGTAACATGCAAAGTCACTGATTTGCATGTGAAAGCTTGTTAAATTTGTTTATTGCAAGAGGCTTTCTCATATTGCCTTTGACTAGGTTGAGAAGAAAAAACTAAATAGCTAGTTTCAACCCAAACAATGTCATAACTCTCTCCTGCTTTCAACCCCTGAAAACCCCAAATCCTCCTTTTGATTATATGGATTTTTGCCTTTTTTGGATATTTTGTATAAATGGAATCATACAACACATGGTCTTTTGTGTCTGGCTTCATTCCCTCAGCATGTTTTCAACACTCATCCATGTTGCAGAATGTATCAGTATGTCATTCTTTTTATAGCTATATATAGTAACAATATTCCACTGTGTGGGTATACCACATTTTGCTTATCCATTCATCTGCTGATGGACATCTGGGTAGTTTCCATCTTTTGGCTTTTCTGAATAGTGCTTTTATAAACATTTGCATACAAGTTTTCATTTGAACACCTGTTTTCAAAACTTTTGAGTATACGTAGTAGTAGAATTGCTGGATCAAGTGGTAAGCCTGTTTAACTTTTTGAGAATCTATCTCGCTTAATTTTTTACAGAGATAATAAACAGCTTGCCAGGCATCAATCTATGTTGTTTTTGAACTAAACTAAACTGAACTAAAGTTGTCCCAATAAATCCCCTTGTATTACCAAGAACTGTTTCAGTTTTAGTTATGGACTCAATAAATAACACAAAAAGCCTTAACCATACAAATGTAGCTTCTCACATACAAACTATATAGTAGGCACTTTACTAATATTATCTCATTCCTCATGCCCATCTGTAAAGATGGTAATATCATCACTATACAATTAGAGACTCAGAAAGGTTATGTAATATGCCTAAGTTAAAGGAGCCAGTAAATACTGAGAATGGGATTTCAACTCAAATCTATCTTACTCCAGGAACTCTTAAGAGGCAAGAGAGCATAATACAGGAACAATAGAGTTTAGAAAGTGACCATATAGTCAGAAATACCTTGGCCATTTACTAGCTACAAAATCTTCCTAAGACTTGGTTTCCTTATGCCTAAAATGAAAATAATTAACCTCTAAAGTTGTGGTAGGATTAAATGCAACATATGCAAAGTAGTTAACACGATGCCTATTACATAGAACATACTGCAAAGTGATCAATAAATATTAACAATTATGCCTCCCTAGGGAAGAGAAAAAAAATAAAATGGCAGTTTAAAATGCTTTGCAAATATGTTAACAACACAGTAAAATTAGAGTAGACTCCTAATTATCTGACACATACATAGGAGTGTTCTGATGTGGCTAGTGAATAAAAGGACAATGGACATCTGGCTTTCCCTGCAACCAGGATGACACTTTAAGCCTTAGCAATCCACACATAAAGCTTTGTGAAGAGAAGAAGAAAAATAATGAAACTGATGGGGAAAGACAAAAGTACATATACATCAATGAGGAAATGATCATATCAAATTAGGAGAGAAAAAATAAATACTCAAAGAACACATAGTAAAGCTTTTTTTGTAGTAGGCATGAATTCAGTATGTCAAAGTAAACACAATTCCTAAGGAAAATCTTTTACCTGATATATATTGCTAGTCAAAAAAAAAAATCGTGGTCATTAATTGCATATTTCACTTGTGAACATGGACTATGTGGGAATTTTGTTCCTCTGGACGTGAATAGTCTGATAGAATTTTAGAGTCATTAGCCATATTAGCTATTTTTGAAAAAATTTATTTCGGCTGCTATAGACAACATAACATCAAGAAAAGTGGACTTGATCCTGAGACAGTGAATGGAATAACAACTAATTTTGTGGTGGGCCACTTTTGGGAAGAGGAAATCTACCATGGGCCCAGAGCACCCACGTGCGTTCTGGCTGAGCATGCCAAGACTGCAAGGACCTGACCATTCATCTACCCATCCCATCTCCCATGGTTGTTTAAGTAGCTGGTAACCTTGAGAGACAAGGTAACACGTCTAGACAAAAACCAGGATTGCTTACTGCTTATAATAAAAGTGGTGAATTCCCCAAATTTAATTTCCTCAGCTGTGACAAAACCCACTGTGTGCAGAGCAACCATTTGGGCCCCCTCTGTGCAGTTCCCGTGGGACTGGGGTAGGGGACCTGAAGGAAATGTACCAATATTCACATTGCTTGCCGTGCTGAGATAATAAAGTCCTTTGTTTCTCCCCCCAAAACCTTGTATCTTCTGCCAGTAACCATGACAGTAACATGCCAATTTGTTAGCTTATGAACAAGGTAAAATATAATCACAGACTGGACAGGCAGTAAGTATTACTGACACAAAGTGTTCCCAATATTGCAAATTTCTCCAAAAAGTAAATTAAAATATCCTTTCATGTCAGTCCTTAACATGCCACACGACACAATGGAAAACAATGTTTACTGATGGTCATTCCCCTAAATCCTGAGAGATTTAACTTATTCTCTTACTACCAAGATCAGCAAAATCTATGCTTTTCCTAAAGCAAAAGTGCTTTCTTCCTGGTATGGAAAGAAAAAAACAAAAATCGTTTTTCAAATTCATTTTTAAAAAGTAAAAAATTCTACTGGAAATTTTTTTTCAGTATCTAAATATAAAATTTTAAAAATAAATAAGGTTTTCAAATTTTTTTTGTGAGTGACTATCAGAGAGTCTTCTTACCTGCTCCAACTGGGTGGCAAATGCGATGGTCACTGACATAACGAAGGAATCGGTACAATACTCTGCTGGTCCAATCTGATGGTAGCCTCCCTCTTCATTCAGCACTGCCACAATGTCCTTGGGGTCGAGTCCAGACAGGCTGGCAGCTACTTTACAGAGAAAAATGTAATTATAATATTTTGTAGTTTGCCATAAACCATTATAAGATTTTAAAAGCTGATTATATTTTTTAATTTGCTTGGCAATTTTCATGGTACAGTTAATATTTCAATAAGGTTTGCTTTAATCTGTTATAAACTCTCCAAAGAAACCTTATTTAACCACTATTTTCTTTCTGTACATAAAATCCATATTCTGAAATATGCTAACATTTAAAGACTCTAACAAACTACTTAGAAAAGGCATCTAACACAGGTTTCCCTAGTGAATTTAAACTGGGAAGCACAGAAGCAGCTAGATTTGGCTAAGAAGAAGAGAGTAAATAGAGAATGGGGAGTGAAAAAAACAGTGTTCTAGACAGAAGGAACGATATGTTCAAAGACAACAGAGCAAGAGAAAGCATGTGGCTAGAGAACTGAAATAGGTGTGGTATGCTGGATGACAGCGTGAGTACCGGCATGTAGAAAGAGGTGCGGCTAGAGAGGAAAGCAGAGGCCATATCATAAAGCGTTTTCTTGAATGCTCTGTGGAAACATTTGGATAGTTTTGTAAGAATAAGAGAAAATCACGAAATAATTTTGAGAAGAAAACTGATATAATCAAATAGGCTTCAGTATGAGAGACTGGAGAGGGACAAGGGTTTTCCAAATTGATTTAAAAAACAGCCACACACAACCACCATACTAAATAATCTCAATGTTGGTAGGTAGACACTAGAGTACAAACTATTGGAGGGTTATGTATCAGGGCCTATCAAAATTTTATTAATATATACGCACACCTTATAAAAAAAGCAATCCCTCTTCTAGGAGTTAATCCTAAGGAGATGTGCTTACTATAGCACTGGTTGAAAACAGTATAACGAAGAAGAGCATAGATATTTGAGTCACATAGACCAAGGTTCCAATTCCAGTTCTGTCATTGTATAAGAAAACTATATGATCTCATTTAGTCTCCTTTTCTTCTACAAAGCCTTTATATAATTGTTAAAAGATCAAATTAAATAATGAAAGAAAGCACTTAGCATAGTATCCAACACATTAAGCACTTCAGTAAAGGTAGCCACTATATAATAAGGCCAGCAAAGCTTAGAAATTAAAATAGTAACAACCATGATAGGTTTCTCACTGTCAGGGAAGGGAGTTACAAATACGGCAAGTGAGAAAATTAGAATAAATCTTGTGGTATAGGATTGGAATTGAAGGTGTCAATGTGAATTCATGTTGTTCAATACATAGGAATAAATATAGATGAAAAGGTATATGTGTGCCACAGTTTTCATGTGTCCCCTCCAAAACTCAAGCATTGAAACTTAATGGCCAATGAGCTGGTATTAAGAGGTGGGGCCTTTAGAGGTGTAAAGGTCATGAGGGCTTCTTCCTCGTGAACGGGATTAGGTGCCCTCATAAAAGGGCTTGAAGGAGGAAGTTCCACTCTTGCCCTTCAGCCTTCCACCATGTGAGGATGCAGCAAGAAGGCCCTCACCAGATGCCAGTGCCTTGATCTTGGACTACCCAGACTCCAGAACTGTGAGAAATAAATTTCAATTCTTTATAAATGACCCAGTCTGTGGTATTCTGTTACAGCAACACAAAATGGCCGAAGACAATATGTATATGTACAAATGCGTGTTTCTATATACATGTGTATGCATACATACGTGCACAAGTTCCCTAACTTTATCTATTAAGAGGGTCTGGGAGCAGTGACACCCCAATAGCAACTGGCATACCTAGTACCTACACCTTGACTTCTAAGCATCATTCTTTACTAAAAGGAGGCAAGGCTTTTTAGAGAAACGGTTGAATCCAGGGCTGAGACAGGGAAAACACAAGATAAGCCAGGAATATCTTCCTGTGCCGGAAAATAATAAAAGCTGAAAGAATTATGGAGACAGTGAAAAGGAAACAGATGCAGCTTGAAGGGGCCACCCGAATGTGGAACAAATAGATAAGAATAGTTAAACATTGTAAAACACTAAATAAAAAGAGAAAACTATAAATCCATACTGATATAAATAAATGAATAAATTGAAGGTTTAACAAGGAATGGTATCTTTTCATAATTTCACAATTCTGCCCCACCAAAGATTTATAAATTACAAAGGAAAAAAAAGAATAAGTTTACAGTTGAGAACACTGATACACACCCCCGTAATCAAGGTGAACATTATTAGGAATGGGACAAATAAACACTGTGCGCCACCTGACAGGACGCAGTGAGTACGTGGCATTACTTCTGTGATATTTCCACCAAAGATGCGTGACCTGAATCTAAAATCAGACAAACCCAAGTCAAGGGACACTCTAAAAGATAACTGGCCTATAATCTTCAAAATTTCAAGGTCGTGGAAAGATCAAAGAACTATTTCAGACTGGAGTAGAATATACAGACATGGCAATGAAATTCAACACCGATTCTAAACTAAATCCTTTTCCTATAAAGGAAATTGTTGGGAAAACTGGTAAAATCTGAATGGAATTAGATGGCAGTAATGCATCAATATTTCATTAATGTAATAAGGTTTCATGTGTTAATATATCAATGTTAATTTCTCAATTTTTATGCATATATCAGGGTTATGTAGGAGAATGTCCTAATAAACACTCAAATATTCAGGTGCACTAAATAGCAAATTCCTCTCCAATGGTTCAGGGAAAAACATTCTTCTTTGAAACATATTTCCAACTTTTTTATAAGTTTGAGATTGTTTCACAATAGAAAAAAATTCTAAGAAACTTTTTTTAACTGGGAAAAAAATACTAAATGCTCTAGAATCTGACTTCTGGGTTCTTATCCCAGCTTCACTACTTACAACTTAAGGCATTTTAGCAAAACACATCTCTAAAATTCATTTTTCCCATCTCTTGAGTTTATGGTGCCTATAAGCTCTTCAAATGGGTATGTCCAGGAGGCAGGTGATTATTTGAGTCTGAAGGCCTGGGTGGGGGTCTTCAGCACAGAAAGAGTACAACTGATGCCTGGGGAATTGATAAGATCACATAGGAAGAGTATGTAAGGACTGAGAATTCTTTAATATATAAAGATTGGGAAGAAGAAGAAAAGCCCAAAGGAGGTTAAGAAGAACTGGTGGGAGAAGCTGAAGAAAAAGTAATTGCTGTTCAAATACTGAACTATAATTTCTGTCATCTCAATCCAAAAGGCAATTCCCAACTCACAAACTTTTGGGACAAGACAACTATTCATAAATTCACTGCTCTGAACTAAGAATATATGTGCCCATGCAAGCAGTGTTTCTTACATTAATCTCACATATAAGTCTAGGACATTCTGTACAACATGAATGAAGCAGAGTACCAATTGTACAATTCAATTTCACTATCTGCTTCTCTCCTTTCCAGAAGAAACTTATCTTCCTCCTCCATAGATCAGAAAGGTTACAAAACAGGTATAACCACAAAATATTAGAGGAAAGGGCTTTAAAGGTCATCTCATCTAATTCCATCGTCTTACCTAAGAGAAAACTGAGACTGAAAAACATTTAAAAAGAAATATGGGGTCCAGAATGCAAGGCAGCTTAGAAGTCTTCCCTCCACCCTAACAACCAATAAAAAGCTGAACGAACTGAAACATTAACAATTCTTCATATATCCATGAGAGAAGTGTGGTTTCAAGAAAACCGCTGTCCCCTCAAACAGGAGAGACAGGCAGGTACGAAGAATCACAATTTATTGGAGCAGAAACTTCCCCGGGAACCAAGGCGGGAGTAGGAAACCTGAACGCTAACTGATGAATTGCCAGTGGCTTAGTGTGAACCAGTCTGAGAGCTAAAATATTCCAGGGGGACCCAGTCACAAGGGGGCTCCCAACTTTTCTGAGTTTTACCTCTAGGAGCTCTATAGGTCCCACAGTGAATATCAGAAAAAACCTCTTCGTGCTTCCGGCAGGGGGAAGGGAAAAGCAACCATTTTGAAATACACCAGAGAATTCTGTTCTTGTTAACATGCCTGCCCTCAGGAGAAACTATTTAATCAGAGACTAACCTGCTGTGGTTAAATCAGAACCTAACTTACCTGAGGGAAGGGAAACACCCAACTCTAGTTCCTTCTAGTCTCCTCTAGACATCTGGTCCCACTGAAGGGGGCTGGCAGGGACTGAGAAGCAATGATGAAGTTTAAACTCCAGAGGCACAGACTCAGTAAAAGCCTGAAATCTCACCACAGAACCATAGACTGCTTCTCCTCCCTCACATATGACCACTACATTACGAAAGGCCTATTAACAGCAGTTCCGTCTAACCCCATATATCATGTTCAACTTCCAACAAAAATTTATAGGACAAGCCAAAAGGCAGAAAACACAGTTTGAAGAGACTAAACAAGCATCAGAACTAGAGTCAGATATAGCAGGAACATTGGAACAATCAAACCAGAATTTTTCTAAA
>CAUYSK010040651.1:0-12872 GCA_963575035.1 Avahi laniger | reverse complement strand
TATGTTAAACCAGCCTTGCATCCCTGGAATAAAGTCCACCTGGTCATGGTGAATTATTTTTTTGATTCTTAGATATTCCCTTTAGCACCAGTAGAGAAGTGATGTTTGTCAGTCTCATAGGGACTAGAGAGTGGTACCTTTTATGCATTACATGGTATGACTAAAGGTAAGAACTTGGTACTTGTATTTAATATTTTCTTGGAAAATGTAGGAAAATTAGTATTTGTTAGAAGAAATATTGAGACAACAAGGCTTGCAAAAATATTGACTGAAGTAGGAGAATTATTTACTTAGCAAATATTTTAAAAACACTGTATGTTAAGCACTGTACTGGGCCTATTGTATACAATGGCGAGTAAGATAGACAAAGTTCCTGACCTCATGGAGTTTGCAGATGAGTAACCAAAAGGTGACAATGAGATTTGATGTGTCCTCTGATGGAATGAGGGCAAGGGTTCAACAGCACATAACTGAGTTTACAGGGTATTATAGAAAGCTCTTTAGGAAAAGTGACACTTAAATGATAACTGAAGGAGAGAAGAGATAGGACACAAGTATACCGGGAAGAATGAATGGCAAAGACCTTGAGAACACTTGAAAGGCCGGTACAGCTCACTAGAGAAGTTTGCAGAAGAGACAGACTACTGATACAGAAGGAGGCTGGAGGATGAGAAGTGGCATTTATCGAGCACCTGCTGTGAACTGTAAATACATTATTGTATTTAATTTTCCCAAATAGATTTTGCTTTCATTTCACAGAAGAAGGAAAAAGAAGTACAGGGAGAATAAGTCAACCAAAGACACATAGCTTAGTGCCAATCCATCCAGTCTAGAACCCAGTCTCAACTGGTCCCTTTGCCTTTGTTCTCTACCCCATACTACCTTATCTCCCTTGGTTTTAAGGAAATAATCCATTTTATGAATATGGCTATTTAAACTACACACCAACTAGGTCTTAAATTTTAAATAATACCAGACCTTTTCTATAAAGTATCGTGTCTGGTACATAATTACTCAACAAATAAATGATAAGTATATGGAGCACAGTGACAGGAATATGCTCCAGGCAAAACAATCTTTAGTGTCCTTGGATCTTCAACATATCATCCAATCTTTAAGTGAGCTTACTATTAATAAATCCAGATCACATGTCACCTCTTCTCACACTTTCTTAACTGCCGTGCAGAATTCATCGCTTCTTGCTCTGTTCATCTTGTGACCATAGGACTTTTTGTATTATGGTTGGTTTTGCACAGTCCCATGTCTTCTACCAGTCATAAAATATGTCTCACAGATTTGTTTGGAAGAGAGTATGAGATCATGTATACGTGAATTCCTGGTCCTACTGTAAACTACACTACAGTAAAGTACACTCCATATATTTTCAGCGAATGCCGTGATAAGGTGGTAAATGTTGAACAACCACCTCTTAGAAAAAAAAAAACTACTTTGTAGTGTTCGACAATTTTCACAGTGTAAATATTCACCTAATTTCAAGGTAACAATGTGATATCACTGGGTGTGGACTGGGAAAGAGATGTTCTAGCACATTCCGTTATATGTGTCTACATAAACACTAGATGTAAATAATCTCAACCACACAGAGATCTAGTCAAATAATTAGGAAGTGCTATGTTTTGAGTACTTACTACCTTTAATTTTAATGTAATTTATCTAATTGCAAGTTTATATAATTTAATTTTTAATAATAGCTATGTTTAACGGTTAGCTCACAGAGTTCCTGATAATTCAACAGTTGGTCCTTTAGAACTGGTAGCAGCTGGCACCAACACACGACTGAATTCTAAGTGGCTGATAGGAACATTCTTGTGTTCATCTTTGTGTTTTCTGTGCTTAATATATGGCCTGAAACTCAAAAGATAGTTGGAAAATCAACAAATTGATAAATAAAATAATAAAAAGTGCAAATATAAAACCAAGTTACTTATGCATATAAAAAATACCTTGGATATATGCCATGGTCTCTCTTGGCCTCAGTTTCCTCATCTGTAAGGTGAGGGTCTTAGATGGATTTGATTGACCTAAGGCTCTTTCTACCTCTCACATTCTGTGTGTTCTAATGACCAGAAGCAAATTCTGTGATTATGTCAACTATTTTCTTAGCTGTATGCTTATACAGTGATGACAACATTTGAACTACCTCATTTGGGACTTTAGTACTAAGTGAATAGAGATTCAGAACTGATTTAGTTTATCTTGAACAAAAATGAAGCCTTCTTAATTTGCTTTGTTTTACTGTTGAATCATTAAAACATTTGTCTAGATTTGTTGGAACAGGGCATCATCATATGGTCTTATATATTTGGATTTAATGAAAAAAATCTGGGTATTTCTTAAAGTCATAGAAAAAAAAAGCAGAGAAATTCCTCATTTTCAAATATTTAATTAAAGCTTAAAAGCTAACATTTTGGAGCTGTGAGCATAAGATTAATTTGGCCAAACATTTCCTTTGAAGAAGAGATCAGAATAAACAGAAAAGTCTTTAACACAGATTAAGCTGGGTTCCTCAAACTCATTGGATCATAAAACCTCCTTTCCCTACGAATTGCAGCCCCCTCATGGAACACAGTTTGTTTGGAAAATGCTGCTCTCAATACTTCTTTCTGATAACTAGCCATGAATTGAGCTGAAAAATAGTTTTTAATATCTGCTTACATATGTTAAATAATTTATATTTTTGAACATTTTTATATTTTCAATTATTTAGAATTCTACCTTTCCAGATGTCATACCATACCAAATCATTAACCTGTTACACAGTAAAAAGCAAAAACAGATGGTATGTTTGAGTCATCTCAGAGTAAATGTAGAAAGACTAAGAAACACTTTCCTCATTCAGATTTCCTGAAGATATCCAGTGTCATTTGCCACCTCAGTTACCTTATTTGTAAAATGAGGCAGGTGGATTAGATAAACCCCAGAGTTCATGATTTATACCTTTATATTCCTCCAGCCCCGAAGTCTATGATTTATAACTTTAACCCATGTAATCACAGTGAGGGCAGCTCTGGTACTAAAGATGATTATGGTACTAAAGCATTAAACGCATTCACAGAAGTGAAGAGGGAACCAGAGAGGAGTTTAATTAAGCTAAATGTTCTGATGTTCAAATGTTGACACACTCAATCGTACTTAGGTCCAAGAGAATTACAAAAAAAATTTTCCCCTGGGGAGAATAGAGTTGATTTACATGGCACTTCTTTCATTAAGTTCAGTGAAGCCTGCAAAACTTGCTAATGAAGGAAAATTATGAAGTATTCTGGCTCAATTTACTTGCTCTTTCCATAATAATTTGGCCTCAGACCATCTGACACAGAATCTGAAGTAATCAGATTTCAAAGAAATTAGCCCTTCATTCTTTAGCTTAAAATTCAAAGAAACATGTTTTGCTCTTATCAGAAAGATGAAGAAGATATGCTAAAACTGGATTGGTAATTTCATTTCATCGTGAGATATTTAGGTTAAGTTAGATATGAGATTTTATGAATAAAATATTCTTAGATGTCTCCATAGAGCTGCTCAGTCTTTCTGAGGCATGTTACTGCTGTGTCAACCTCAGAGAGTGGGTCTGGATGAGACGTTTAACCAGTGGGTGAAATAGTTACATAAGCCTTTGCTATTCAGGAATTTGAGATTTTCACGTGGCCCCTTCCCATCTGTTCTGTCAGAGTGGTCAACATTTACGGGCAAACCTGTCCAAAGCCCTGCTTAAATCTCTTTAAAGGGATCCCAGTGCTTTTGACATAAGACCCAAACTCCTTCACAAGAAGGCTTTGAGGCCCTGCCTGATTTGGCTCTTGTCTGCCACTATTATCTTGAGTAAGTCAGGATGGCTTTTACATTTTGGGTATTGGTTATTCCATGGTACCAACAACCCCGAATCTCAGGAGTTTGGTGCAACCTAGAGTACTGATGTACCCAGAAAAACTCAAGTCAGCAATGGGGATTTTTTCATTCTTGTCCACTCAGGGACTCAGGCTCATTAAGAATCTCTACCTCGAATATTGCTGGTTTTTCTTCCTAAGGAGGAAAAAAAAAAACTCTGAATGGGTTCTGCCTCAGCAATTAGATGCTTCTCCTGGAAGTGACACTTTTGCACACAAATCATGGCCATTGCTGGTCCCATGACATCGCCCAACTATTGGGAGTCAGGGAGACAAACCAGAGGGAGGGAAGACTGGAAATGAGTGAGCACCAGTAATGACTGCACATGTGTCAGGTCTCTTGCTGGTTACTGTCCCCTACAGATCTGCACCCCAGCTATATTTCTGTTGTCATCATTGCATCATTCACTTGGTCATTCGTGTCCTTAATCATTTCACCAGGTCTGTTCACACAGCCAGTTCATCCATATAATTCACTCAATCATTCCTTTCTCTTTCCTTCTCCTCGCTCACTCTGCACTAACACTCAGATTATTCTTCCTCTTCTTTCTGCCACCTTCCTATTTCTTCTTCCCTCTTCCTTTACAACTCAATTTTTCCATGACCTCACTCAGGAGGCTTCTCTAACTGCACCCGTAGGCTTGGTTTATCAGTTCATTCTCTGATCTCTCTATAAAACCTTGTTCGCACTTCTAATATAAACCTTAACACACTGCACTGTACATGCTTATTTACCTATCTTTGTTTCACACCAGAGTGTAAGCTCCCTGTCCTGTTCACTGTTGTATTCCGAGTTCCTTGCATGGTGCCTGACACAGAGTCAATTGAAAAGCACTTGGCGGGGCATGGTGGCTCACTTCTGTAATCCCAGCACTTTAGAAGAGCAAGGAGGGAGCATTGCTTGAGACCAAGAGTTTGAGACCAGCCTGAGCAACACAGTAAGAGCTTGTCTCTGAAAAAATTAGAAAAGTTAGCCGGGTGTGGTGGCACATATCTATAGTCCCAGCTACTTGGCAGGCTGAGGCAGGAGGATCATTTGAGCCCAGAAATTTGAAGTTGCAGTGAGCTACATTGATGCCACTGCACTCTAGCCTGGCCACAGAGTGAGATCCTGTCTCAAATAAAAAGCATGTAATTACTCTTTGCTGTTTGAGTTAGTTATAAGAGTCTTTATGGTGAAGAACTCAGCATCACTATGGATATGAGAAACTCATTTTTCTCTGGCTTTCAGATTATGGCTTTAGTTAAAAAAGTTGGATTTATTTGGGGGATGGGAACAATTCAGAGAATGAATTATTTTAGATTTTCAAGTGGCTGAAAATATAACTAGATACAAGCTAGTGCTATAGGAAATGGGGTTGGGTGACAGTGTGTAAGATCAAGTTTAAATTCAAAGAATATTCTAACTTAACAGACCTTACGAAGCTAAAACAAATAGTCACCAAGCAATGCTACCTGTACTTAGAGTCCAGCCTTGCATATAGGTATTCAATATGTCAATTTTCTTTAAATACCTGATTTTCTTCTCCAAAGATTGAATTTAGAAAATGGAAGACAAAGATAATATAAACATTTCTTGGTTTTAACTTCTAAGTCTTCAGAAGAAACTTCCAACCCATATATCAATGATATGAGAGATTTAAACTCAATCTAAGAATAATGCTTTCTCATTCCACAACTGATGCTGTGTGTGGTTAAATTACCCACAGGGGCAGTTTAGAATACCAATCACTATACACTGGTCTGTTTTTCAAATTCAGTCTCACAATTTGCCAAGTTTCTCAGATGAAATTCAAGCAGCTCTGAGAATTAACACAATTGTTAAGGCAGAGTCTTAAAGTATAAGTATTAGGCATTAGCTCTGAGCCCTGCATAGTAGAAAGATTGCCAGAAAACTTAGCAAATAATAGCACATAAGCAGAAAGAAAGTTTTCTACCTATATATACATATACATAATTACTTACATGTATATTATATGCTTTCAAATCTGGAGAGATTATCATTATAACATTAAACACTGGGGAGAATCCTTTATGGAAAAGGAACACATCAAAATAAGGATTAAACAACAAATAGTCTAATTCCGTAGAGTGTTTCACTTGATTTTGAAGACCTATCTTGGTTTTTCTCAGAGCCAGAACTGGGAGAGATTAATTGTGAACCAGAATGAATAAGTCCTGAGGCCAAAATGTATCATCTTTTGAAGGATAAGTGTCATTTCCATGGTACATTAGGGAATTCTGTGGGACAAGAGGAGAACCCTGGATATGTTCAGCACTGCTTCTCTGCTTTCTCAGCCCAGGAAATGGACTCAACCCCAACAGAGTGGGTGGAGAGCTAGCTAAGCCAAATAGGACAGCCAGGCCTAGATCTGTTCCATTTGGTCAGTGTAATCCTAGACCTAAGAGTATTCTACAAAATTTTGCAAATCCAACACCACTTTGCAAGGTACCCAAATACTTTTAACTTTATACGTTATGCACAATTATTTTTTCTTATGAATTATGTGTGATCATGGTATCTTAATATATAGTTACTTTTGTGTAGTAAAAATTATTTTATAATTATTGAATTTTGTTTGTAATAGTTTATAAATATTGAATGACTTTATAATTTCATTAGGTAGTCAGTTTCACGAAGACATGGACCATGTCACAAATGAAAATTGTAAAATTTTTTATGACACAGTCTCAGGTATCTTATGGATGGTAAAAACATGTATAAGAATAATAATTAGAAAAAAATTACTCATAAAATGACATGAAAGTGCTGAAAATTTCTCAAGACTTTTATAGATAGCCTACAACTAATGTTGGATCTTGGGACAAAACAGATATAAGTCAGAAAAGATCTTCTGTAACTATAAAATTAAGTTGAAAGTAATCTGAGAGCTAGTATTTATAAAAAATACTAGCTAAATTTTTGTTTCGATCATTGTCATAATATAACCCTCATGTCAGTCAAATACTACCTAAGGATTTTAACAAAAAATGTTCAACAGCTTAAATAAACTGTTATTGAGCCAGAAAGTAGGACAGAAAAATCTTAACATTCAGTGGTCAAAAATGATGTATTTCCCTGCTGAAAGGGGTGAAAAAGGTCACTCTCATGCCTAGGAGAGAAGGATGGGAAGATGGAAGGCAGCTTTCCCAGAAGTGGTGCTTAGTTTCTCAAAATAAGAGATGTTGAGCATTTTTTCATATGTTTGTTAGCCATTAGTCTGTCGTCTTTTGCAAAGTGTCTGTTCATATCCTTTGTCTGCTTTTTAATTGGGTTGTTTGATTTTTTTCTTGCTGATTTTCCTGAGTTCTATATAGATTATAGTTATCAGCCTTTTATTGGATATATAGTACGTGAATATTTTCTCCCATTCTGTGGGTTGTCTGTTTGCTCTGATGATAGTTTCCTTGGCTGTGCAGAAGCTTTTTAATTTGATCAGGTCCCATTTATTTATTTTTGTTGTTGCTCTGATTGCTTTTGGGGTCTTCTTCATAAATTCTTTACCTAGGCTGATGTCTATAAGAGTTTTTCCAACATTTTCTTCTAGAATTCTTTTAGTTTCATGCCTTAGGATTAAGTCTGTTATACACTGTGAGTTGAATTTTGTGAGAGATGAGAAGTGTGGATACTGTTCCAGTCTTCCCCATGTGGCCATCCAGTTTTCCCAGCAACATTTACTGAATAGGGATTCTTTTTCCCAATGTATATTTTTGTCTGCTTTTTCAAAGATCAGATGGCTATATGATGATGATTTTATATCTGGGTTCTCAGTCCTGTTCTAGTGGTCTATGTCTCTGTTCTTGTGCCAATACTATGCTGTTTTAGTTACTATTGCCTTGTAGAATAGCTTGAAGTCCGGTAAATTGATGCCTCCCAATTTGTGCTTTTTGCTTAAGGTTGCTTTAGCTATATGGGGTCTTCTCTAGTTCCATATGAAGCATAAAATTGTTTTTTCGAGATCTGCAAAAAGCCATGTTGGTGTTTTAATGGGGATTGCATTGAATCTGTAGATCACTTTGGTAGCATAAACATTGTATCAGTGTTGATTCTGGCAATCCATGAACATGGTATGATTTTTCATCTGTTTACATCCTCTGTTATTTTCTTCCTCAGTGTTTCATAGTTCTCCTTGTAGAGGTATTTCACCTCCTTTGTTAAATATAGTCCTAGGTCGTTAGGGAAATGCATATCAAAACCACAATGAGACATCACTTAACTCCAGTGAGAATGACTTTTGTCAAAAAGTCCTAAAACAACATATGTTGACACGGATGCAGAGAGATAGGAACATTCACGCACTGCCGGTAGGACTACAAACTAGTACAAGCTCTATGAAAAGTAGTATGGAGATAAAGAACTAAAAGTAGAATTACAGTTTGATCCAGAAATCCTACTACTGAGTATTTACCCAAAGGAAAAAAAGATATTCTGTAAAAAAGACATCTACACTGGAATGTTCATAGCAGCACAATTTACAATTGATAAGATGTGGAAACAACCCAAGTGTCCATCAATACATGGATTGATTAATAAAATGTGGTATATGCATACCATGGAGTACTACTCAGCCATAAAAATGAAGAGAAGGCAGGTTGAGAGGAGGTCACTGGCTCTGGAAATCTGCTTTCTACCTCTCTTGATGCTTTTGCTAGACGACTCCTGAGCTTGCCAGAATCCAGGACCCAGCTGGAGCTGTCAAATAGAGAATACCACATGACAAAGCATCTAAATAGTGTTTTAGGGCTCTAAGGAGTGGGAGTTCTCATGGGCCTCACTCCTTCATTTTACAGATGGGAAACCTGAAACCAGGAGGGGTTCTGTGACTTGCCCAAGATCACACAATAAGTGAGTAACACAAAAGCCAGATTCTTGACTTCCAGCCCAGTGTATTTTTCATGACACAGTACAACACATGAGTCATCTGGATAAAGGAACCTAGAATTACAAGGGTGGGACAGCAATTGAAGAGAGATTTAGGTATGTAGCTTTGGCAGACAAAGGGGACATTTTTGAGAAAATGTCCCCAGCTTTAGCATTTAGAGTTCCAAAATGCTCATTGATAGATTTAACCTTCTTTCCTTTATAGAGAAAGAAGCAGGTTTGCCCTGGCAAAGGCCCAGGCATTTCAGGCGCTCTCTATGGGTCCACATTCACAAAAGCTTGACTTGACTTATCAGAGAGAACCCCACTGTGGAAGCATCTCCCCAAGAACTCTGACCTGTAGGCCGCTGTGGCCAGTAAGAAGGGTAGCTTTGGGAAGGGTGGTGCCTTCTAACAGATGGCTCCCATCTGACCACCAAGTCAGAACTGCTTTTATGAAAAGGCTGCTGCTTTCCAGGGTTTCTGGCATGTGCATTCCAAAAAGGATCAAGAACATCTGGAGAACTTGGAACCAGAAACATTCTTAGGTCATGGCCTCTAGGCAAGCGATCAGCAAACTGAGTCACTGAAATCTCTCCTTTATGAAACATTAGCTGTAGGTCTGGAAACAACACTTAGGCAAGCCCATGTAAGTGGAGTCTACTGCCCTCCACCCGTTTTCCGGGGTTGGGCTTGTACTGGAGCCCAAGTCTCATATGTGAACTCTGTTTTCCAACTAAGGAATTTAAAAGCACAAGGAAAGAGAATAATCATGGATCTGTGGGGGAATGCTGAGACAGGTGGCAGAGGACCCAAACCTTGAGCTCTTACAAATGTCTGTGGTGGGTATTAGGAAAGAAGATGTAGAGTGTGGGCTTCTTCCAAGAGATGGAGAGAACTCTGGAATATTTTGATCCTCTGAAGCATCTTTTGCAGTTGATGAAGTTTCATGAAGTGAGGGCTTTGTCTTGCTCCTCCTCATACATTCTGTGCCTGGAAAGAAGAAAAAAAGAATGACATAAAACTTAATGTACATATTAATTATATAAATTTTACTCAGCAATGGCATTTGTAGAAAAGTATCTTTACAGTTGGGATTTGGAATTCAAGATAGGTCTTTATCTTTGGACTCCCTTCCCCCTACTATTTACTTACACAGTAGTTATCGATTTTAGCACATATTACTTTGTAATTTTTCATTTTCTTGTCTTAGATTTTGAGTTACCCTTAGATTTTTGAGTACCTTAATAGCATTATTCCATGGTCATTCATGTTGTACTCTTAGCCCCTAGTGTTATACTTACTGAAAGACCAAAAGTAATGATGTAACAGAGTAAAAATTGCCAATGACAATCATAATTATAATAGTAATTATACATGTGCAGCATCTTATGTATATTAGTTTGCAGAGCACTTTCATCTTCACATATATTGTACCATTTTGAACTTTGATTAAGCCTGGTAGAACTTCAACTCCAACCCAGGTCTTCTGACTCCAAATCAGATGCTTTTGTAATGGTCAGGAGGATATTTAGATTTCAGAATAATGTGTTCATCAGAGCACAGACTGACCAAGGTTGGAAGTTCTATGTGTATACATCATGAGAGTGGGTGCAGTCTTACCTTGAGTGTTTAAGTAAAATTTCAGAGCAACAAAGTTCTGTTAATTATTAAATGAAGGCATTTTATAATGGTAAAGAGCCAATTCAAAAACCAACCAGAAAAAAGGGACTCTAAAACTTTAACTGAGTACATTCTTGGGTACAAAAGTAGTCTTCCAGTCCCTGCTTCCTGTCCCACAGCAGTTGTGTCCTTATCCACTTAACTTTAGTTTTTCCATCTGAAAAAGGATGGAGCTGGACCAAATATGGCCTCTGTCACTGCCCACGACAGAATTCCATGCTTCTGTCAGTCTAATTAAAAGTGTTGCAGGGTAAGCATTTAATTATAGCTATACAGCGCATTGTCCTGATTTCCAGTGAGGGAATTT
This sequence comes from Avahi laniger, assembly GCA_963575035.1. Classification (NCBI taxonomy): domain Eukaryota; kingdom Metazoa; phylum Chordata; class Mammalia; order Primates; family Indriidae; genus Avahi; species Avahi laniger. The sequence continues at coordinate 2,116 of CAUYSK010040651.1, read as the reverse complement.
CTGTCATCTTGCCATTTGAGCATGGAGTTATTGAGATGCTGCTTGTCAAGTTCTTCATGTACATAATGGTTAAAAATGAAAAGTTAAGGTTTGAAAGGTTGCTTTTCATCAGTCTATAACTATAGGAGCATAGAGAACATGGTGTTGGGGTGGATGTTCCTCAAGCCTTTGAAAAATGTTACCCCAAAAGGTTTTCTCATGCCATCTTGCACAAATAACCATAAGTCAAAAACACAGTCAAGCGCATTTGGTAAAACTGCATTGCAGATCATATTCTGAAAATAAAAGCTTCATTATTCACATCCTATTTATGCTGCTCTCCTTAACCCCCAAACCTGTAGCTTCAGGGCTGCGTGCACTGAACAAGAATTGCTTCAAGGATGCCACCTGTGTGCAGGCCCAGCGCTCTGCTGGTGAGATGCAGAGCTCGTGAAACACGCAGAACCTGAAATCCAACACCATAGGAAAGTCCAGTAGTTTCAGCAACCTTGTGGAATCTACAGTCACATCAAAGCAGAATTTGGGAATGGAAACCTTAGTTATTTAGGAAACACAAGCATACAGTGGTTTCTTGTTCACTCACACAATTTCCTAAAGGGTAAACTCCTCTGGCGAGAGAATTCAGAACCTAGAATTATTTCAGCAATAAAATATTAAAATAGATTAGTAAAAATGATTTCACTAAGGGCTTACACCTTATGGACTCAAAACTGAAGCAATTTTAATGTAAGTTGGGTATGTGTGAAAGGCTCAGAAAACTATGGGCTGAAATCATAATGAAGCCATCTTTACACGTGAAATATTTTTGACTGTGGGTTTCAAAGCAAAGTTGTTAATGCTGGAGGATCATGTTGGATAAGTGCGAATTGCTTGTAGGGGAGTCGCAGAGAGGCCAAGGCAGTGCTGGCTAATCACAGCTTGGGTCTGCATCACCCGGAATGGCATCAGCTGATGTATCCAAATACATCGAAACTGTTTTCTCTGAGTTTCAGAGTCATTTCTAGGAGTATATACAGCTTGTAGAAAATCACTCTGTGGGGATTCCCTTCTCTATTAACATTTCTAATAAATAAAACCCAAGTACAGTGAGCATCAAGAACAACCACTCAGACATCAGAAACAACCTGTAGGTGTTAATGGAAATAATAGCAAAAGTAACAGAAGTAGCAGATACTGAATGTTTGCTGTGCTGCAGAGAAAGCATGCCAAAATGTTATTTAATTTAGTCCTCACAACAACCACATGGGGTAGGCTTTAATGTCCCAGTTCTGTTGATCTAGGGAACCAAGACTGGGAGAAAAGCAGCAGCATGCTCTGATATACATGTGAATGAGCTGAGTGGTCAGAGTTAGAACCCACACGTTTCTATGTTCACACTTGCTCCTCTCCCTCTCCCTCTCCCTCTCCTCCTTCTTTCTCTCTCTCTCCCTCCCTCTCTCTCTCTCTCTCTCTCTCTCTGCTGGGAGGGCTCTAATCAAAGGATGCTATGGCCTGAGGAAGTTTCTAGAGAAAAATAGGGAATTTACATGATAGTGATGATGTCATCTCCTATGCTGATGGGAGTTGAATTAAATTTTAGCCACTAGCTATTAATAGCCCCCTTTTCCTTCTATTCCTGCCATTGCCTTGAGGTCACCCAAAGCTTGGAGATTAACCATGGAGCAGAGAGAACCATCTTGATCCTAGAGCTCATTTTGATTGATCCTATTTGTTTAGAACTGCCTGTGACCCAGGCAGTACACTCATTGGACATGCATTATTGCTTTGAGTAAGGTGGGGTCTCTTCCCATTTTACAGTTGGTGGAACAGTCTCAGACTGTTTAATACATTGACTGCCATGTTAGGTGAGTTTTGAGCCCAGGGCCTTATGAAGCAAAACCCTGCAGTTGGTTCATGAAGATCTTATTTGTTGATGTTCTTATTGTTATAATTAGTATTGATAAATTAATTCTAAAAATGTCGGTTGCATTGCATGTAACTCACACAGAGAAAATCATAAAAAATAACAAATGAGAAAGGATTGTTTTATTTTAATAAAACACCGTGGCCCCAAGGGAAAAATTGCTTTTTCCTAGTGTGGCAGTCAGTGTGTTAAGCAATTTTTGTGACATTCTGC
>CAUYSK010040650.1:0-11636 GCA_963575035.1 Avahi laniger | reverse complement strand
TCAGCCTATAGTTTTTAACAGATTCACTGTGCTTTACAAAGCAAATCCAATTCTTTAGGTCTGAGAAACGTGGCGCCTCATGGGATACAGCCGCTACTGCCTTTCAGAGATGCCCTTCCGAGTGTAACAGCATTCGAAATGCAAACCAACATGTTCACATATTCTTTCAGGGCAAAGCTCTGTAAAACTCTTAAGACAAATCCTGTCCCCAAAACACATTTAATATTAATTCATGGAGCGACAATCCTACTGTGTCTTTTCTCTGCTGATAGTAATCATGGTATCTTTTTTCATATAGAACTTTGAAAAATATTTAAAATGTATCACTCTTTTCCTTCATGGCTTTCCTATTTTGAATTTTGCTTGAGAGCAATTTTCCAATCAAAGTTTTTACTCTATTTTTTTCTAACATAGGATTTTATATACGTATCTCTGTGTCTGTATGAGTGTGTTTTATATTTTTCTATGTGATGGTCAGTCGGTGTGGCCACCAGAGGAGACACAGGGGAGGCACAAGAAAAACGAAGTTTATTATACTCACAGATGCTAGATTCAGGAGACGTGCCACACCACACAGGACCACACGGGAAAGAAGCCAGGGTGGTCAGGTGGTCAGGAGGTAGGACGCAGGAGCAAAGGGAAGGTTTAGGACACTGCCTGTATGGGGGCTTCCTCAGAGAAGGCCAGGCAGAGCAGAGTGAATGATTTAGGATTAGCCAGTTTGAATAATTTTGGTGGGCTTTGGGCTATGGGAATGGTTCTTAGTTGCCTGGCACTTGGTCCTAGGATGATTAAGACGGAGGAATATTGCCTTCTGGGGTTCAGGGACCAGATGGGGGTTCAGGGACCATTTATGACTCTGCATTGGTTAGTTTGCCCATCAAGGCATGCTCCTGGCTGGGTCCTTCCTATCTCTTAGAATTTCTTAGTCTCTCTCCAGCCAGAAAGGGTTTTTGAGATAACTAGAGACCATTATCCTAAGTGAAGTATCTCAGGAATGAAAAACAAATGAAAAAAGTCACATGTTCTTACTTTTAAGTGGGAGCTAGATGATGAATATACATGGTCATAAAGTGGTGTAATGGACATTGGAAACTAAGAAAACAGGAGGGTGGGAGGGGGTGAGGGATCAAAAATTTCCTTTTGGGTACAATGTATGCTATTCTGGTGATGGGTGCTCTAAAAGTCCTGACTTCACCATTATACAATTCATCCATGTAACAAAAAACCCTTGTACCCCCTAAATCTATTGAAATAATAATAAAACACAAATGTAAGCATTTTAAAAAGCATAATATATAAAATGATTTAAAACTATTCACAGTACTCAGTGTGTGTATGTGTGTGTGTAAGAGTGACAGAGAAAATTGGGTTTAGTTCATTAATCCTCTGGAATTTATTTTAATTTACAGTAGTTTCCCTTTTATCCTTGCTTTTGCTTTCAGTTTCAGTTACCCTTGGTGAACTGAGGTCTGAAAATACTAAATGGAAAATTCCAGAAATAAACAATTCATAAGTTTTTCAATTGCATGCCCTTCTGAGCAGCATGATGACATCTCTCTGGGTCCTGCCCCTCCCAGGATGTGAACCCTCCCTTTGTCCAGCATCTCCACGCTGTCTATGCCCTGGGGGTGATCAGACCAACTGTCCAGGCATTGCAGCGCCTGTGTTCAAATCACCCTTCTTTGACTTTATAATGGTCCCAAAGCACAAGAGTAGTGATGCTGGCAATTCAGATATGCCGAAGAGAAGCCGTTAGGTGCTCCCTTCAGGTGAAAATTTGAAAGTTCTAGGCTTAATAAGGAAAGAAAAAAAATTGTATTATGTGGAGGATGTTAAGATCTGTGGTAAGAACAAATCTTCTATCTGTGAAATTGCAAAGAAGGAACAGGAATTCACGCATAGTATATACAGGATTTGGTACTATCTTCGGTGTCAGGTATCCACTAGGGGTCTCAAAATATATCCCATGAGGATGAGGGGGGAGGGACTATTGCATAGTGAAATAGGGAAATTTTTTTTTGTCAAATGGCTAGCCAATTGTCCGGAGCAACATTTATTGAGTAGTTTACCATTTTTCACTCATTTGAAATGCTGCCTTTATTCTATGTTAAACTAATTGCCATCAAGACTCTATGTTCCATTCTATTGATCTATTTGCCTGTTACTGGATCAATAATTAAATTAATATCACAATACAACAATTACTACTTTATAGTACATTTCGACATTGGTAAAGTGTCAGGATTTTTTTAAAAAATTGTTGAATTGTCTTGAATATTTTCTTTCCCAAATTAATTTCAGAATCAGTTTTAAAATTCCATGAAAAGTAATTTTGAATTTTAATTAGTGTTACACTAACTGGATAGGTTAGTTTGTCATCAATTGAACTTTTAACAACATTGAATCTTCTTGTTGAAGATAATGATATGCCTTTTCATTTATTCACATATTCCTTTGTGTCCTTCAGTAAAGTTTTATAGTTTTCTTTTTAATGTATTGCACATATATTCCTCAATATATCATAGTTCTTAAAAATATTTACATTTTCTGATACATTTATTTTTTCTCATGTCTAAGAAAATTATTCCTGATAATAGCTTTCTTTAAATTTGGCCATTTTGGTAGACTTTTATTAATTCTATCATTTGCCAGTTGACTCTACTGAATTTTCGGGTAGATAATCTAGATAGATAATCATACAATGTGAAAACAATGAGAGTTTCCAACTTTTATTTTTCATTTCTTTTTTGGTATGGAATTGGCTAAAAATCCTTGGATGTTTACATTATTCCGCTTAGACTCCATAGCAAAACCCGCAGACTAGGTAGCTTAAACAACAGATATTTATTTGCTCACAGCTCTGGAGACTGCAAGCCCAAGATCAAGGTGCCAACAAGTTTGATTTCTGATGAGGCCTCTCTCCTTGGCTTGCAGACAGATGTTCTCCTTCTCCCTGTGTCCTCATGTCGCCTTGCCTCTACAGGCATTTAGCAGGAGAAAGATCCTGTTGTCTCTTTCTCTTCTTATAAGGACACGAGTTCTGTAGAATTAGGGCCCCACCCTATGACCTCATTTAACCTTAATTAAGCCATATCCTTAAAAGCCATATCTCAAACACAGTTACATGGGGGTATAGGGTTTCAACATATGAATTGTAGGGGAAATAATTCAGTCCATAACAAGGATGTTGAATAGTAACAGCACAGATTTTTTTCTCTTTTTTTCCTTTTTTCTGAATTAGCATTAAAAATAATATTTTTAGCTGGGTGTGGTGGCATGTATATTCAGTTTCAGCTGCTTGGGAGGCTGAGGTAAGAAGATTACTTGAGCCCAGGAATTTGAGACCAGCCTGGGCAACATAGCAAGACCTCATCTCTAAAAATTAATAATAATAATTTTTTTGTCCTGAATATCTGAGAAATAATGTGGGGAAAATATGCAAATAAAACATAAATTTGATGCAAACCAGAGTTATCACAGAGGTTTACTTGAAAAATATATGTTTCTGTATATAGTAGCAGTTTGCTTGTGGACACAGAGCATATATTCAAAAAGTACTTGTTGATTGACAATAAAACGGTCACGAACCTTTCCTATTATGTGTACATTGTGTGTCTAAAATGTCTGTAAGTAATTGCATTTAATTCCTTGTAGATAAGTGGTTTATGTTCAAAAAGCATTCATTCATTTTTCCCCTTTCATTTAGTAAAGACTTACTGTTAGACAGTGGGTATATTTTAATACAAACAGTGTAATCTTTGTCTGCTATTTAATGATCTTGGGTTATTCTCCTTGAACCAAAATGGTAAATACTGTAATAAATAGAAATCTTTTTCTTGCTGGCTCAAGAAAGTAGGCAAGATATTACGGCTATAAAGTAGTTTATAATTCCCACTCTGTTATGAACTGGAAATTTTTTGCAAAATGCCACATTTTAAGTCACAAATATATAGTTCCTTCTGAGCAATTCCCAACCAAAATTATTCTTGAAAATCTTAATCAGGCTGGGCACTGTGGCTCATGTATGTAATCTCAGCACTGCGGAAGGCTGAGGTGGGAGGATTGCTTGAGCCCATGAGTTCAAGGCTGCAATGAGCTATGATCGTGCCACTGCACTCCAGCCTGGGTGACAGAGTGAGACCATGTCTCTAAAAAAGAAAAAAAAAGTTCGGTCATTAAAAAAATTATATGACTTAGGTAAAGCATTAACATATTTGAGGCACACTGTAAGTATCTGACAGTTGTTAGTTACCTCCTAATGTCTAAAAGAGCAAAACTTAAAGGTACCATAATGGAAAAAACTAAAAATATTTATTTCATATATGCTATATATGTTATCTTGTTTGCAAGAAATAGAAGACTTTGTTCTTTTCCCATCTTCTTTCTGTCTCATATCTAATCTCAAGGAAGCTTTTTTATAAAAAAATTAACTTATCATCTAAAAATCCTATGTTGCTACAGATGTGACTGGGCTTAGATACCTTTGGGTCCAAATTTCTCCTCTCACCCTTGATAGTTAGGTGACCTTGGACAAATTCCTTAATCTCTCTTAGCCTCAGTTTCCCCATTGATAAAATTAGGATAACACATTTCTTATGTAGTTTCTGTGAGAATAACATGAAATAACCTATGTGAAATGCCTAAAATAGATCCCAACATGAAAAATCTCAGTATATGGAGTCATTTTTTAATTTTTTATTATTAAATAACAACATTGTCATGTTTTTTTTTGAATGCTGACTTAATTTAGAATATTTAACTTGCTTATGGAAATGAATCTGGAAAAATCAGAAAGAAGCTAATTTCCAACCATGATTGAAAACAAAAACAAAAACAGAGCCCTAATTGAACTTTTGGTTTCTTGTTATGTTCTATTCTGAACTCCAAATTCTGTTTTTCTCAAAGGCACCAAAGACTACAAAACAACCTTTGTTAATGGTGGAAAATAAAAAGCTTCTTGGGAAACAAGACTTCATCATGCAAGAGTTTATAAGTGTATGTCCAGTTTTTCTTTTTTATTAAAAAAGGAGTAAAAGCCTTTCTTGAGTCAGAAATATTTCTCGAACGACTACAGAATAACAATTATGACTCTCCACTTTTTATTTTTGTTGCTAGGTTGAAAAAGATGACTCTCTACAATGCCTACACCAGAGGATATTACTCTACAAATAAGGGCCCAGCATGACATTTATGAGAAAGCTGGGGTCCTCCTGTGCGAAGCTGATTGGTGGTCAGCCAACGGGCTCCAGGGAGCTGCGAATAAAGGCACCTTCTCCACTGGGCTGTTCAGACGCAGGGCAGAGGGTTGCCTCTGCCTGTGGAACTTGAGGACATCCTCAGCTCCCCTCACAGCAGCACAGGTCTGTGGCCAGCGAAGAGAAACCGGACTCTAAAAATGAAACATCTTCTTCCCCAGTGCCCTTCCATCTTGGTCATCTACTGCTTCTGCATGCTACAGATTCCCTCCTCAGGTAAGGGGACCCTCATCAGATCCCACCTGGTCTGAAATCTGAGGAAAACTGGGAGCGACCTGGATCCTTCCAGGGCGGTTTTGGAGGGAGCCAAGGTTTCCCTCCTCCCCCCATTTTCACCCTCTTGCTCTCTGGCTTCGAATTTGCTTCTAACCTTTAAGAGAGGGTGGACAGAGCGAGATGCTGCAACCTTTTACCAAAGGAGACTTTTCTCTGCGGGACTGGCGTTGGTTAAACTGCTCCTACCCCAGGGATGCCCTGAATACGTGTCTCTGACACTGTGCAGGGCGAGGCACGCCCCGGCGTGAGTTGGGGGAAGGTCCCACTTCCTAGCCGTTTGTGCTCCCTGGATTCTGAAGAGACAAGCAGTAACACTGAGTTTACAGCCCCAAAGACTGAAAATTGATGCGCAGTTGGAGAGGAGCGGGGAGGAGCGCTCCCAGGGGAAAGGAATCTTTCCAAAGCCTTTCCCATGGGCTCCAGGGGGCAGGATCCCAGAGTGCAGCGGAGGCCACCGTCTCCCCGGGGCTGTGGCGCTGTCCGAGGTGCTGACCGGGTGCGGGCCGCGCGTCACCAACTTCTGAGATCCAGCGCGCTTGTAAGGGACCAGCGGTGCGGTGAGGGTCTGTGATGGGAATCGGTTACTATCATCTCCATAGGATGCAGGGAAGTGTGCGACGGCAAAACAGCTACAGTTGAAAACACGGACTGTTTCAAAATTTTAGGTTTTTCCATTAGAATTTCGATTTAGGGGAGTAGAAAATCTTTGAAAATATATTGAAAAAGAAAGCATATTTCAAACAGTATGTTTTGTCATGTCTTACAGTGCTTACAGTGTAATCGCAAAACCCGGGCATTGCAAGGAACTGTGGGGGTCATCTCGGTTTAAGCTCTCACGGGGTGCAGGAATGCCCTGTATGGTTTTCCTGCAGAAAGTCTCCCAGATTTGACCACTTTCAGTGACCTCCAACTCACTGCCAGCCTAAGACAGCCAGCCGCTGCCTCTACTGGGCTCCATCAGAATCCTGGGTTTTTTTTTTTTTTTTTCACTTTTGGAAATCTGTTATTACCTTTTGTTTATCTTCCTCTGTATTTATATCCACCTCCCCATTTTTCCTATTTGATTTTATGTTTCCTGAGGGTAGGGCTGCTGAGGTCTTTGCCTTTGCATTAACACAGAACCTGCCAATAAATCCTTATAGGATTGGTTTGCACTACTTTGCATTATTAAATGATTCCAGTCATCAAAAACTTCTTTATACTAAGGCGAAATATGATCACATGTCACTTCTAACCATTAGCCCTAGTTCAGATTTTGGGGGCATACAGAATAAGACTAATATCTCCTACTTATGACAGTTCTCAAAATAGTGGAAGACAGTTAACATACACTTCCTAATTTTCTTCTTTCCAGAGAAAACTATGCTCAGTTACTTGAACTCTCCCTCATATCCCATCATTTTCAAGTCATTTTGAGGTTTGGGCATAATTATTTGAATCTAGCCTAAGATTGTTTTAAATTTCTCTTGGCTCATAGAGAGAATGCAGGGAGTGAAATACCACTGTCTTTTTTTTTTTAATATAAACTATTCTTGAACTCCATATTCCTTTTCCCACATTTTAAAAAATCCAAGTTCATGGTTTTATATTTATCCATTTAATTTCATCTTGTTAGTCTTGACCTATCCAATCAATTTTTCCAACTCTAGTATAGCTATTCCTCCAAGTGTATCACATGAAATGAGAAGAGGTGTTGATTAAAGTCAGACAAAGGTTGTTGACATGGTCCAGCAGTATGCTAGTAGCAAACTTTCCCAGAGCCCCACCCCTGGAGAGTCTGTGCAGAGAGACATGTATTTGTTTATCTTAAAAGTTGCAAGAGTGCACTCTTGGTATAGCGGTGAGTAATTTTTTAAAAGCTCCAAGGATGATTATGATGGAAATATTTTGTTCACACCATCTCCTGTTATTCCATACTCAAATTCCATCAAAATATAAATTAAGTTGTAACCTTCGTATTTTCCCCCTTTCCTGAGTTGCTAATGTCTTTACTGAAAACTGGTAAACTAAAAAAATGCTGTTTTAAATTAATTTTGTACAAATCTCAGATTTGCTAGTGGTAGGTAGAAGTGTGTTTTCTTTGTAAATCCTTTTAACAGCATTGTATCCTATCTTACCTTCCCATTGACCTCTTTTGTCTGGTTCTTTGGTGGTTTATTGATATAATAGAAATTCTGTATTTTTTTCATTGTAAAGATTTGGAAGTTAGTGTTATATCCTCTTTCTCTAATTGATATTTTTATGATTTCTCACAACAGGACTTCCACAACATTTGGCCGATCTTCCAGATGGCTTGGATATTGTGCAGCTTGAGGTACCCTATTATTCAGTAATGTGAGATTTTTATTTAGTCTGGGTCTCAAAAGCATCATGTGGATAATGCTGACTTAAAACTATTTGTACTATTTTAAGATCAGATTTTCGGTTGCAGCAGAAACTCACTGTTGCTGTTTTCACATTCTCCTTTAATGCACCCTGAGAGTTGTGTTGAAAATCACTGCCATTCTGTGAGAAGAAAATGCAAGGTTCATAAATGGGACAGTTTTAGAACTTTAAATATGTTGTAATAGAATTCTGTTGACCAAGGAATTTATACTTATGTTTAATTAATTTAAAAAAATTTTTGTTGATACATAATAGATGCACATATTTTCAGGGTACATGTAATATTTTGATACAATCATATGTATAATCAAATTAGAGTAATTGGAATATTCATCACCTTAAACATTTATCTCTTCTTTATGCTGGGGGCATTTGAATTATTCTCTACTAGCTATTTTGAAATATACAATAGATTATTTTTTACTATAGTCACTCTACTGATTTAGCAAACACTAGGTCTGTTCCTTCTATCAAACTGTATTTTTGTACCCATTAATCTACCTCTTTTTATGTCCTCCTTGCTGTGATTCATTTTCTTCACTTTGTTTTTTAGCAACTGGCGTATTGTCTGAGTCAGTGGGCAACTCTTTCTAGCCAACCTAAGGTAAAAAAATTAATATACATATGATAATTCTCATAGTCATAAGAATGCATTTGTTTATACCATAATTGATATCTACAATAAATACACTCTTTTGCTACCTGCAGGATAATGCTATGTGTATGTGTAAATGTGTGTATGTATGAGAGAAGATAGTTTTAGGAAACATCACATGAATCTTTTAAATATAAATTATTATAAAATATTGGTAGTTCATGTGTATTCTTACAATTATTGTAATTATATATAATATATAATTAAATTAATTGTATATGTTGTTATATATTGTACATTAAAAATAGGCATATTATGATATATCAGTTCTCCAAAATAATATTGCTCATTTAAAGGACCCAACAGTACCTATAGTAACCACACAGAAATATTTCAATGGATACAAAGTAAATGTTGATTTAACTGAAAATACAAAGGGGTGGTCTCAGGATAGCCCATGGTTCTTAGCGTAGCCTATATGTTCACATCTTGAGCCACATCTCTTCCTCCCTCACTTCCCCAACCCAACGTACCATACTCCGGCCACACTGACCTCCCCACTATTTCTCAAATGCACCAGGCCCTCTGTGTCTTTGCACAGCCTTTTTCTTAGTCAGAAATGCCTTTGCCTCTTTCACATGCTGCAGTTAACAGCTCAGACCCTAAAACTAAACTACCTAGGTTCAAAATCCAGCTCTATTTATATTTGGCAGTTTCTTAATTGCTCTGTGCCTCAGTTTCCTCATCTGTAATATGGGGATAATAGTTATACTAGCCCCATAATGTTATCATGAGGATTGATTGCTTTAATATTTGTGAAGTGCTTTCAGCAGTATCCAGAACATGGTAAATGACAGCATTTAGGAGCTAATTCTTACGATTGCCTCTTTTTTAATTTTTTTTATTTTTTGAGACAGAGTCTCTTTCTGTCATCCCGAGTACAGTGTAGTGGCATGCATCATCATAGCTCATTGCAACCTCAAACTCCTGGGCTCCAGCGATCCTCCTGCCTCAACCTCCCAAGTAACTGGGATTATAGGCGCACGCCATGACACCCAGCTAATTTTTCTGTTTTTTAGTAGAGACAGGGGTCTCCCTCTTGCTGAAGCTGGTCTCGAACTCCTGAGCTCAAACAATCCTGCCTTGGCCTCCCAGAGTGCTAGGAGTACAGGTGTGAGCCACCATGCCTGGCCTACCATTGCCTCTTAATGGAACTAATTCCCATTCTCTAAGGCTCAAAAGTCACTTTGTCTCTTAAACTTTATGAATATGTTGTTTTTATTTCTTCTTATTTTCAGTTAACCATTATGCATACATTTGAAGACAATTGTCATCTCCCATCTTCAGAAATAATCTTTACAGCCTTGGTACCCGGAGCAAAATTTCAGGATGAGAACTCAGGGTTCTCCATCTCTTTGCTACCTTCTCCCTGCCTTGCACTAGGGGTTTCCCTGCCCTTCACATGATGGCTGTGAGGGTGTCCCCTGCATGAGCAGAAGCAGTGGAAGTGTGGCTGTCACATGAGCCACCTGCAGTATTAAATTGGGTTGCGGGGGTCCCCAAGTACAAGGGTCCACTCAGAATGCATTTCCCTCCTCCTTCTTTGTTTTCCCAAAGCCGATCCCATCCATTATTTCCAATTGCAGAATAGCAAGGGGTTGCTCAGCGAACAAAGCTGCTAATATTTCAAAGCAGAGAGACTGGCTCTTCCTGGCTTTGCTGCTTCCTGAAATGTGACTTTTAGCATGTTACTTCCTCTCCTGGGGCTTTGGTTCCCTCCACTGCCTAATGTCTGGACGAGAGACCTGGGCTCTAAGTTCACTCCTGTCTGGTCCCCAGAAGAGACCAGGTTTGTGACTCTAGGGACTTTTATCTCGAGGCAGTTCAGAAAGCAGTTACATTCTGCAAATAAAATCTGCAAAACTCTTTGTGTTTCTGGTCACCACTTGGGATTAGCAGAAATTTAGATGGGAAGAGGGGCAATAGGTTCTTGTGAATAGAGCCCTACTATTCATTAATTCAAAACATATTTTTATTGCGAGCATGCCAGTTGCTGAGGATATAGCAGTGACCAACATAAAGAGAAACCTGCTCTCATGGAACTTATATTTTAGTTGGGGAAATGGGTAATAGGCAAGATAGATAGTAAAATTTTAACAATATTTTTTCTCTAAAAAAAAAAATAAAGCAAGAAAGTGGCATATGAAATGTTCAGCAGGGTGATTAGTACCAGGAAAAGCATCTTTATATTTCTCACTGTTTTTTGGCCTGAAAAATAAAAGTAACAGTATAAAGTGGTACAAAACATGGTACAAAAAAACATCTGTTTGCCCAATAAGTATCCATGGACACACACACACACACACACACACACTCTCTCTCTCTCTCTCTCTCTCTCTCTCTCTCTCTCTCTCTCTCTTTCTCTCTCTCTCTTTCTATTGTGAACAGATGCTGACAAGAAGACCAGGAGCTGTAAAAAATAGCAAATACTTTCTGCTGGTTAAAAGTGGTGATTATAAGGATGGCCGGGTGTGGTGGCTCACGCCTGTAATCCTAGCACTCTCGGAGGCCAAGGCGGGAGGATCGCTCAAGGTCAGGAGTTCAAGACCAGCCTGAGCAAGAGTGAGACCCTGTCTGTACTAAAAATAGAAAGAAATTAGCTGGACAACTAAAACTAGATAGAAAAAATTAGCTGGGCATGGTGGCGCATGCCTGTAGTCCCAGCTACGCGGGAGGCTGAGGCAGAAGGATTGCTTGACCCCAGGAGCTTGAGGTTGCTGTGAGCTAGGCTGATGCCACGGCACTCTAGCCCAGGGAACAGAGCAAGACTCTGTCTCAAAAAAGAAAAAAAAAAAGTGGTGATTATAAGAATACAGAGAGTTAGTTTCCAGAGAGCCTCTGCTATCAGTATGTCTGTTATTTATTGTGCGTATCTGTGCGTGTACGCCCAAGTGCATGTGTGCACACATATGTACCTGGCGGTGGGGGTAGAGAATGCATAGATATCATCTGCTTCCACTAAAGAAACACGCCACAAAGTCTGCAGAAAGACGTAATTGGATTCACAGCAGTAAAATTAGAAGTATTATTAACAACTTTAATTTCTGTCTTGATTGAGGTTT
>CAUYSK010040647.1:0-35274 GCA_963575035.1 Avahi laniger | reverse complement strand
AAGGAATTAAAATAAATTTAAAAAATAGTAAATTAAAGACAAGTAGACTAGTTTCTGAAATATGGAAGAAAGAAGACAGAGATTCCAAAAAGTTTCTCATACCGTCACCAAACTGAGTTAGCTGCATTTCTTTTTCATTGTTTAATGAATGTTTATTTCTCATTCTTATTTTTAAAAAGTTATGTTCATCTTCTTACATATGAGCCTTCAGCACAATGTAGTAGAAGTAAGAGATAGAGATAACATACCTTTGGGATTCATGTAGAACAGGTTTGTAACCCAGAACTCTTTTTGGCTTCCTTGCTATGAGACTTGGAGCAAATTGTTTAAATTCTCTCAGCCTTATTTTCCTTATCTATAAAACAGAGATACTATTGAGAACTTACCTGCACCCATTTAATATTTGTAAGACCCTAGGGTAGAAATGAACCTCCCCATATACACTCGAATAAATATGGAACTGAAAACAATCCACTTTTGTGTGATTTAAATATCATGTTCTTAACACATATCAAACTCTGAATGTTTTCTCACATTTTATATTTGTTTAATAAATATATAAGGGTCTATTTCCATCTAATAATGGAGTTCCTAGTAAATTTTTGCACACAGCTGTTAATAAATAACTCAATCATACCATTTAGATAATGTCTAGAATTTGTGACAATGTATGTAACCAAGTCTTTATGAAGATTTATTCAGTACCTTGCAGATGGGGAATGTACCACTTTTGGAGGGATTCCCTATTTTTCAAATCCCAACAATCAGGACATTGACAGTGATTAAATTTCACTAACAGTGGAAGCCCTGTTTCTAAATTCTGCCTAGAAAAATGAGTGATTTCCCAAAAGATACTTGCCAAACTGGCATTACTATGAATTTGTTCTCTGCTTCGTCTTGGATAGTTTCTGGCAAGCAGTTCAATGTCAGCGCTTTAATGCCTGTACACATTCTTACAAGAAAGCACAGCTAATTGTCTTCATTTTTACCTAATGTGATCCTGGCAGTGAACACATAAACCTATTTGTGGTAGTCCCAAGTGAACCACAAGAATTAATATTAATGGATAACATGAAAACATTGAGCTTAGGCAGGCCCACCGGTCATAACTGATAATGATTATTATGATAAACATTAGTTTAGATAAAGATCCACATCTTTATAGCTTAGTCCATAAAACTAGAGAATGTGTGCAGTGGCTACAAACCAACAGAAAATGGAATGACTTCACTTAAAAAAAAAAAAACTGCAGAAATAAGAAATTTAAAACTGGCTTACTTACCCTTTAACTCATGTTTAGTAAGCTGGTACAGAAAGTGCTTTTGAGAGCACCTATGATTTGGAATGCTGAATACCTTCTCAAAGACTGTTTTAGTCTTTATAAATATATGGACTATATTAATTTTTTATATATGGAATGTATAAAAAATACAGTGTTCTACACTCAGCAGGACTTTCATAAATGTTGCTTACTATAAAGCTATGTAGGAGGTTTTAATAAGGGACTTTAACAGTTATTCAAAATTTTACAAAATATGAGGCAATTTTTTAAAGCATACAAATAATTCAGATCTGGGTAGCTGGTTTCTTTTGATTGCAGAAATTCTAGGCAGGATGACATTTTAAAAATCCTCTTTTATGAAGAATTTAACCAAATATATAATATTTTCATTTTTATCCGCTTATTCAACCAGAGGTTTAGTGAATGCCCACTATGTGTCTGCCACTCTCCTTTGGTCTAGACTGATTGTCTAGACGGACGTATCTTCAGACCCAGAGACAGGGCCTCAGAAACAGTGCTTGGTGCATAGTAAGTGCTCAGTAAATATTGGTTGGATTTTTAAAGTTATTTTGTTTTTATTTATACATATAATTGTGGCTAAATTATTCGCTAATACTTGGTTTAAATATCACCGCTACTTCTGAGTGTTTACTGACTTCCTCTGATCAACCTGGTTGCTACAGCTTCTGTGTCCTACCAGCTCCTGTTTATTCCTTTTGTAAAAAATATTGTAGTGGTATTCGTTTATGTTTTTATATACATTTTCTCTAATAAACTGTAAGCTTTCTATGAGAGAATGATGTGTGCGCCTATGTGTATATGTATCTTTATAGCAGGTATTCCGTCAATTTCCCATCCTTCCTACAGTGCATGACAACTGATAGATGTTGAATGTCTGGGCAGATTCCCTTTTGGGACTTTGTGTCTTGATTCTGGAACAGTCACTACCAACAGATGGTGCTGTTAGGTTACAAAGTTCTCAAGAACAGAGCTCTCAAGAACAGTGCAACTCAGACTTAAGTATATATTAAAATCACCTGAAGAATGTGATACAACACAGATTTCTGGGTCCTAGTCCCTAAAAATTTAAGTTCAGTAATTTTGGGAAAAACCAAAGAATATGCATTTCTAACAAGCACACAGGTGCTGCAGGTGCTGCAGGTCTGTGGACCACAATTTGTTAGCATTACTATGGACCGCTAATTTTCAAGGGACAAAAGAATATTCAATGTAGCCGTTTTTTAAACTAAAATAAATCTAATTAGATGTAAATGAGAATATTTATACATGTTTGCTGCTTGGAAAGATTATAGGTTAAAGGAAAATATCTTTTTAGAGAAATTTAATATGCATAATTAAAGCATTTTGAGATTCCTTTAACTTAACTGTGTTCCAGCTAATATCTACATTATTTGTCTTAATCTAAGGATATCTTTCCTTTCATACATGAATAGTATACATGACAGTATATATAATAGTAAAAATTTACTCCCAATCCTCCCTTACATTCTTTAAGAAAACAACTGTTAATAGCTTCTTATTCTTTCCAGAAGTGTTCTATGCAAATATATCTAATATATATTATTGATACATTTCTTTATACAAATGGGATCTGAAATTTTCTTACCATACTTAACATACCTTGAATATTTTTCCATATCAGTATTTGAAGACCTTGTGGATAAATTAAATTTAATCAGTTTTGTTCAAGAGCCCTGTCATACAACAA
Source organism: Avahi laniger (assembly GCA_963575035.1). NCBI lineage: Eukaryota > Metazoa > Chordata > Mammalia > Primates > Indriidae > Avahi > Avahi laniger. The sequence goes on along the minus strand of CAUYSK010040647.1, from coordinate 32,263 downwards.
ATATTAAACAATCCTGCTAAATGTAAGATGTAACTGTGAGTACTAGGGAAAGGCATATAGTAAGATGAATGAAATATAGTTCAAATTCTGATGAGAGAGACATATCCCTCCCTTCCTTTCTCTCATCTGCCTTCTTCCCCTTCCTTTTTCCCCTCCTTTCTTCCTTGCTTTCTTCCTTCCGGTATAAATATATTAAGTGTCCCAGATACCAGTGAAGCAATTTTGATTTAGGCACTGTGAATACAGTGAATGAGCTATGGACCCTGCCTTCAAGTAGTTCCATGGACTGCAGTGCAGATAGAAAAAATGTAAATTATTATAATGCAGTGTAAAAGTGTATAATAGAACTAGGTGCAAGATATTTTAGAATGGCTACCTAAACTTCAGAAGTAAAGAGAGTCTTCCCAGAAGAAAAGTTACTTAAGATTATATTTAGAGTTCAGGTGTGGAGGCTCCAACTTCTCCATGGGAACCCACAGAGGACAATGATAAACTTCCTTTGGGGTGTTGGAGAAAGTTTCAAAGGGGCTATGATATTTGATCTGAGCCTTAAAGGATAAGTGGAATTTAACTGGATTAAGAAGACATAAGTGAATTACATGCAGGAAAAAAAAAAAGCAAACAAGAAAAAAGAAAATATATTACTGTAACAGTAAAGAGTTCTATAATTCTAGAGTTTATTTTTAGGAAGGAGTAAGACCAGAAACTTAAGCAAAGGCCAGATTATAAAGAATCTTGAACATCACAATGAAGAATTTACGTTTTATCCTAAGGTGCTATTTCAAGCAGGGAAGTGATGTGACCTTTTTCTCAGGTTTTTTTGGTTTTGGGGGGATTTTTTTTTCAAAGAGTTATTTCTTCCAACTGTGTAGAAGACAGACTAGAGTTGGAAGCACTTGCGAGAATAGAGGTGGGTTTTGTAGAGAGACATTTCTATAATAGAAACAAGAGATTCTGAGGATGTGAACTGACTACAAACTCCACAAATATGTGAGTGATGTATGTCTTATTGCCCACCTGATCCTTAGTACCTGATATTCTTGTCACTCAGTGACAGGAAATGTTAGCTGACTAAAGTAACACAGTTGATAGCAGAAACAGGTTTGAAAGGGAAGAGAATGAATTTGGTTTTGACCCTGTTGGCTATGGAGTATCCATGTGCCATCAAGCCAGACATGTCCTTAGGTTGGATTACTCCTCTCTTACCTGACAGGCTTCTGGATTTCACAGCTTCCTCTCAACTTTTGGCCTGCTTTTGTCTATGGAGTAAACAGAATATTTTGTCTACACTCTTGGTATGATTTCTCACCAATCAGTGAGAAGATGGCTCAGTGTGAATGTCACTCTAGCATCATTACTTCTTTACCAAGCCAGGGAGACATGGCTCGATATAAAATAATGAGGTCACTCATTTGTTGTGAATCTAAAGTTCTCCTCAGGCCCACTCATCCTCCTACCTGTCACCAAGCATTTCACATCTGGAGATTTGCTAATCCAGAGCAGGAGCACTTTCCTTTCCTAAAGTTGGCTTTCAAAACCCTAGCCGATGTCTCAAAGGAAATTGTTTTTAAAGATAACTTTGTTAAGGTAAACAGCTCCAAAATGAACACGACGGAGTGATTACAAAAGAGCAGCGTGAATGGTTCCTCAACTATACTGTCCTGTTTATGTAGATGTTTCCCTGCTGACTGAGGAAAAGTTTGGGATAATTTGTCAAATAAACACATATGGTTGAGCCTTTTTGTAAATTTATCAGTTATAGGCAGCATTCTACATCAGAAGGAAGACATCCCAAAGTCATTGTCTTTGGGAATCATTCCACATTAAGCTAATAGTCATCATCATATATAGTGAATTCACTGGCACTAGACTGGTACTAGCTAAGATGAGCCTGGCACTTCCCAGAAGAAGTTGTCATGTCTTTCTCCTCCCCAACTCCCTCTTCGCATTGCTTCTTGTATATATTTACCTTACTCTGGTCTTCTTTCAACATTTCTTACATGACATAGTTTCTGAATTTCCTTATCATCCAAATGTTGTTATATGTTTTAATATGTCAGTGTTCTTTTAAAAGTATGGTACCATGGAAACAGACTCCTTCTCATCTTTTCCAAATAGTGCCCCCTATCCACTAATCTCAATAGATTTTTTTCTATCGGTTAAATACACATTAAGAATCCCAGATTACATTTTCCCCATAATTCCAAACATCATTTTTTTCCCCAAGCTAGTTAATTGCCTTGGATTCTCTCAACAAGAATATTTGTTTTAATACAAAGAGTATTTTCAAACTTCTACAAGTAATGATTGCATGTTAAAATTATTATCTGTTTGCTATTACAAGGCTGTAAGTCTCCTCTCTCTAGCAGTGCTAAAGCAGGGCCGTACAACCAGATACTAGGTAATTCATAGAAGAAACTTGTGTAGCTGGTAGTTAGTCAAAGTAGGTAACCTTTAATTCCCCTTATGGTCATTTCTACTATGATTATAGTATTACTTAACATTAAATTTGGAGTTGATGAAGTGCTTTAAACATGTTACCAAGACTATAATAGAGTTATAGAAAATTGTTCCTTTTTAATACTTACAATGTGAGAGTGTATTATGTCACTCAGAGATGCTGAGATGCTGGACCATTGGGCTCCAAAAATTTAAGTGCTTGGGAATGACATAATTGTCATTTTCTGCTAGAGATAATTCATGACACCAATATAGGAGTTAAGTACTGTTTAGAGGAATAAAAAATGATCTTGTCCTTTGATCTAATTAGTTTCTTTGATGGAAATGATATTGCATTTCTCAGAAAGAAACAAATGATGGGAACATCGTTATCCTGACATAATAGGTTTCTAATGAATTATTGACATGCATGTTAAAAAAGAAAGACTTCGTGTTAAAGAAGAAAGACTTTGTATTAAAATAAAATTTGTATTAAATATCACACTCTGATTACATTCACAATTGTTACAAAATACATTGGAAGCTAAGGTGATGCCAACAGTAAAATAATGAATGACGTGAGGGGTATAAGGCATCTTATTTAACGTACTTGTTAATTATTTATAAGTGCACAAATTCCATAATCAAAAAAATGAGGAATATTCCAGAACGCTAAATTGGCTGTGGAAAATAATGGGGTATTCATCATTTCCATTAAATGAGAATATTAAGATCTATTAATTCACAGATGAAAAAAACTGGTATCTTCCAGGGATTATCATTTTCACTTAGGTATTTTTAACAGGGACAAATTTGGGGAGTCAATGTGGAGTGCAAGAGTTGCTTTAAGCTTGAAGACTCCTTTTCAACACAATTTGTGTGTGCAGTAGTCAATATATTCCAGAGAAAGTAATACGAACTCTTTTGTTTTTCTTCATTTTCCCCAAATTGTTAAAGTAGGAAATTTTTATTTTGTTGATTGGGAGCGTCTGATAAAAACTCTGAATGAAGAAGTCAATAAAATAAATTCATTTAACTGAATGAGATTTTGAGATTTTTAGTATAACTTTGGATGGCATTTACTAATTTCTACAATGGACAATCAAGTGCTAAATCTAGATTATAACAATATCATCCCCTGAAAGATTTTAGAAATAGAGCACTTGAAGAAGCTTCTTTATAAATGTCTATTGACCATGAGAATAACCTTGGTGTATTGAAAAACACACTTAAAAAGAAAAAGCAAACAAATCAAAAAATTCTGTCAATATGTGTTGTCTATTCATTTATTTTTATTTCATTTCTCACAATTAATTATTAGCTACAATGTCCAAGTGTACTCTTATCAACAAAAAAAGCATGTCTATATAATATTTATATAACACTTGCACATAATTACTAAGATGACAAACCATGAAACTTATTTCCTATCTTTAGCATCTGTATTAAAATAATATAAAAAACATCTTGCAATATGCTTCTTAGTAAAATTTAGTTATTCATTATGCGTGTTTTTCTCACTAATGGGAGATAATTTCTGTTGTATCTTTAAAGGGTATATATTGATGAATAATCATTTCTCCCAGTAAAATTATGTGCCAAAAGAATAAAATAATCAAGTATGGCATAAAAAAATATCAAACTTTCAAAGACCCCCAACCATAAGTAGGAAAAGTAGATTGGGACTTGTTCTGGAATTTGAGAGGATATATGAAATACAGGAAAATGTTAGAGGAGGTAGATTATGCACTCTTATTTTAGTGGTATAACTCATCATTTAAATTGAATGTGTTTCTTTTTTAGGTATCAAGAGGCCTAGAAGAACTATTGAAAGGCAGTGTAGAAAAAAATAAGACACAGGTGGAGTGTCTAGTTAAAAAGGTAGAAAATTTGTTAGGGAGATCGAGAGGTTGAATGAATAGCCTCAGGTACCAATATTGGAGGGTAATTTGAAACATTTGTATAACACAAAGCTATTAATTCTAATTCGAGATTCACTTTTCTCTACTTCATAGTACGTTTTGAGAATCACTTTCTCTGAGGTATTGTGAGAAATTCCAAGATGAATTTGCATCTGACACTTTTTCTACCGGAGGAGCTAAAGTCTGTTAACAAATGACAATCGAACTATATATGTAAAATGGGAAGGTTAAAAATTCTGTACAAAGAACAGAACTTTTCTCATTTCCAGAAGGTAAAAAGAAAAGTTCACTTCCAAATACAACTTCAGGAAAGTTAAATAGTACAGGTTTATAAAGTTCACTTTTGTTGTACAAAAGTAATATATGGTTATTGAAAAATTTATAAAATATAGATAAACCAAAACTAATACATTAACGCTGCTTTATCATCTCACCACTCAGAGATAAACTAGGTAAGAGTTTGACAGTCAAGGGTCAATGAGAAATTTCTATTAAAGCCAAACATAAAATGCACGTAAAGTTGTCAATGACTAAATATATATATAAGAATTGTTTTGTGTAGGTTCTGATTCAAATTTCTACATTTGAATGCAGTTTACATATGATAGAAAGAGACTTGGTTTTGCTTTAAAAAATGATGACATTTACTCCCTATTTTGTAGTTCTCAAACTCTAGCTATTAAGGTTGGCTGTAAGAATAAATAAAACCAAGGGAGTGAAATTATCTAAGAAAAGAGAAAAGCCAGAAAAAGACTCTATAGTTAATGTTAAGGAGGTAACTGAAAGAGAAAGATTGGTATCATATAACACTAGTCATTTGAGGTTGATCAAAAATTATTTTCTTGGGAATTTCTCCAAAATAAGCTTTAATAATTATAGTTACTATCTTCTATTTAGATGTATAAAGATAATGCGATAGCACTCTATTACTGGACATGTTGCCTCAGTCTTAATATTGGCTAACATCGAGCACTTACTTTGTGCCAGATTCTAGTCTAAAGGCTTTCTGTGCAGTGTCTCGTTTTATCCTCACAACCACCTCATGCGGTTGACATTATTATCATCCCCCATTTTGGGGATGTGACTACTAAGAGTTGCTGCCCAAGGTCTTATACCTACCAAGTAATAAAATCAAGATTTGAGTCTTCGTTTTCTAACTCCAAAACTTTCACTTTTAATCATCCTACTATGTATCATTTTCTAAGTGAACCAAACAATTTTATGTAACTCATTTTTCCACTGAATATGTGGTATTACATCTTTCTCAAGTACATGGTTTGAAAATACATCACTGCCATAAACAATGGCCTACTGCTATAGTTGATGACTACCTATCTTTCCAACTGCATGCTGTCATTTTTTTTTTAACACCAAGCAGTGTTTAAAAGGACATCAAATATTTCATATTTCAGGAGATTATATTGCATTGTTTTAAAGTCTGAGTAGGATTTTCTAAGATCTTAGGACATACAATCAAAAAATGTTACCTCCTTCTTAACATAGCAACCATAGAAAGACATAATGCCTTATTATTCATTCATACCATGTGCATTATTATCAAGCAGTATTTATACATACACCCATCTAATGAAGTCACCCTGTTGGTACCTAAATAAAATGATTTGCTAAGTTAACATGGTAATATGGATTAACAGTCAGACAGAACAAGTTTCAGGTTATGTACCAAAAAAAAAAATCCTACCAAAGGTCAAAGATCTTTATTGGAAATACTGAGCTGAAAGTTTTCATGGAATTCTGTTATCTCAGCAGAATAGTAACAATGAACAAAAGGCAAAAAACCTCAAAGGTCAGCATGTGTTTTGGGTAGCTAGCAAGCAAGTAAGCATTTCCAAAGCAAGATAAATGGCTTCAAAATATGACCCTATCTAATCCACATCTAATGCACCATTATGCCTAAGTTCCTTTACATATGCTGCATGAAACATAACCCTCTTCATTTCATCTATTTGTTTAATTCCCGGTCACCCTCCAATTCTAGTAACAAAATGATAAGAATGACAAAGATTGCAACAGTAATGCTAACAAACTAACATTCTTAAGCACGAATCTAGAGGCCTTCAAAGCAACATCTCATTGAAATCCTATTAACAGCCTTAAAGGTGTATATTATTATCTTTGTTTTCTAGATTCAGGAAATAGAATTTAGGAGAGGTAAAATAACTTGCTTAAGGTTACCTAGCTAATAAATGCCACAGCTGAGTTTCAAATACAGGCCTCTTCTGGGTAATTGAAACTTTTACTCTTTCATGTATATTTAAGACAAAACAAATATCATCTTTTCTATAAAATCTTTCTCGTTCCCTCCTTCAAGTCCTTGACTGGGGAACCCTCTCTGCTTTGTGTCTACAATTCCTAATACATAGTGACTTGAGAAAGTCTGTTATATAATAAGACATAACATTTCATTTCTTTTCTATCTTCCTACTAGACAATAAGCACCTTGAAGGCAGGAGACATCTTTTATCATTTTATCCACAGTTACTATAATAAATTAAGTTAATAATGCTTCAAGGATTTACTAAACCAAAAGAATCAAGGAAGACTTTTAAAGAGAAGGAGCCACCGAGAAGAGCATGAAAGTAAAGGTACAGGGAAGGTGAGGCAGGACGTGAGGAAAAGCACCCCAGCTGCATGGAGTGCATGGACCACAGCACAAAGTCACAAGAATCCACTATGCTTGAAAACTGCTGAGTTGTCTTTGGTGATTGGACTGAGAAGTGGATTGATGAAAGTCAGAATACGAAGAGCTACAGCTAGAAAAGTACCTTGAACCAGCTTATACAGGAGTTTATGTGTCAGGCTAAAGAATTAGGACATTATTCTGCTGGCAGCAGGAACTATCAGAGTTTCGCGTTGGCAAAAATACACGTCCAGATAGTTGTTTTAAAAGACCACCTTTGCTTGCAGTGTGGAAAGAATGAATTAAAGCAAATTGGGAGACCAGTTATCAGGCTGCTGCAAGAGTTTTTAAAAATAGAAGTTGAGAGCTGGAACCAAAACATTAGAAATGAAGATGTAAGGATGATATTGATATGAGAGACAATACAAAGGTGAAAGCAATGGTATGTGTAGGGAGAGGAATACATTTAAGATATCTCTCAGATAACCTGGCCCATGCTGGGAAATGATCCTTATTAAAAACACTGAGAAAAGAAACAGTTTGAGAGATAAAGGGTACGGTTTGGGTGTGTTTGGTTTGCCCTACCTGTAGGACAACAATGGGTGCTTATCCACAAGAGTACTGGAAACTCAAGCTTAGACAACAGAAGTCAGAACTGAAGATTTCCATTTACAAGGTGAAAAGGAATGTTGGAGCTTTGGACATCCATGAACAATATTGAGTAAAGAAGAAAAGAGGGCCTACAACCCAATGTTAAAGAATGCTTCACTTGAGTATTGAGAGGAAAGAAAAAAGCCTGTGAAAGAAACTGAAAGAAAAATTGAAGAAGTAAGAGAATCAGAAGAAAAGAGTGTTGGATAAGCTGAGGGAGGAGGGAGTTTCTAACTAGTCCGGATGTCAGTAGTATCAGATGCTGCCGAGGGTTTCAGGAGGATAAAGATTGAAAGGAGCCTGTTAAATCTGGTGCTTCAGACCTCAGTGCTAATTTTCAAGAGAGAAATATTCCACTTAGGAAAAGGGATCTGCTCTCCTTCCTGGTTCACTATTGCTGTATATCTAGGAAATGATATGCAGTCCCTCACACATAGTAGGTGTTCAACACATGTTTTGGTTATCTGAATAAATTTGAAGACACTGAATAAGAGAGTCAGACAAAAAATCTTTAGAAGAGTGAGAAATTGATGGAACAGTAAAGTAGTAGAGGAGATGAGAAGATGTGATAGAGCTAGATCAGGTGACAGAAGAAAAGAGGAAAACCCTCCTGAGGGAAGACACTGTGCTTAGGGTCTGGAATTAGATGGTCAAGGTTTAAATCCACTTGCCTATTTACTCGCTTTGTGACCACTAGCAAATTTTTCCAACTACCTGAACATGGATTTCTTCATCTGTGAAGTGGTGCTTATATGGCCCCCATGTTGTCAAGGTGAGGTTAACTGAGTAAGTGATTACATCAAGAGTGGCTTCAGCCATAAGTGATTAAAAGCTTTACCACACTGCCATGATCATAATAAGAAGTGTGAAGTTGGCAGATTCTGGCTCAGTTGTGCCAGAGTCAGTGTAAAGTAGAATTTACCTGGATTTGGGTGCTGGAACAGTGGGTCTACGAGGAGATGAAGGGAGGCTCCCCTGAGATGAATATAAATATATACATGATGTATGTTCATTTTCTATTGTTGTCGTAACAAATCACCACAAATTTAGTAGCTTAAACAGCACATGTGTGTGATTTTACTGTTTGCGAAGTCAGAAGTTCAACACAGACTGAAATCAAGGTGCCAGCGGGGCTGTGCTGCTTTCTGGAAGATCTAAGAAAAAAATCTGTTTCTTTGCTTTTTCCAGTTTTTTGAAGCTGTCTGCACTTCTCCTTCTTCCATCTTTAAAGGCATCAAAGTCACATCTCTCTAACCCTTCTTATGTTGTCATGTTTCTTTATGACCACAGCTGGGAGAGGTTCTTCATTTGTAAGGACTCATGTGATTAGATGGGACCTACTTGGATAATCCAGAATAATCTTCTCATCCCAAATTATTTAACCTTACTCACATTTACAAAGTCCCTTTTGCCGTATAAGGTAATATATTCACAGGTTCTAGGCATTAATGGGTGGACATCTTTGTGGGGTCATTAGTTTGTCTACCACCCTAACCAGAAGGCCAAGCTGTGTAAGGAAGGAGACAAATCTAATAAAACATTATGAAAGAGAACAATGTGGAAATATTTAGAAACAAAAGACCCTAATCCGGAGAGAGAGCAGATTTCTCTGACCGTGAGTAAATAGGAGAGAGAGAGAATACAGGAAGATTGCTATTGAAAGAAGTTCTAATCACTCTGGTTGTGGAAATCTGGGCAAATTATTTTATCTCTATGATACTTTATGTCCTCACTTGTAAAAAGAGAATACTAGTACCTACCTTATGTGATCGTTGTGCAAATTAAGGGAGATAATTAATTTAAATACTTAACATAGCACCAGACAGTTCATATAACTCATTATTTAGTGCTAACTTTTAAGTGGTTGAGAATGAATATAGAAAATGGTGGAATAGAAAATTGAGTTTGGTGCTAGATCACAGAGGAAAATGAAAGTATGTGGAGATGTCTGTGTTTATAAAAATGGTAAACTTCCAAAGAGACTTTCTTAAAAGTGCAAAGTTTAATGACAGCCCTCATAATTGAAATCATGATGACCAGAATCCTTTCATGCTCCAAACAAGGATTGCTAGATCAGAATAATCTAAATTAAGACAAACCATTTTGCTGGCAGTATTTCAGGAGAATTAATAAAAACATAGAGTAATACCATAAAAAATTAACAATGTTTTGTTCAAATGTGATTCTAATAGAGGTTTTCACAAAAATTTTGTAAGCTTCAAAATTTTAGTAACTCGTGATGTTTCTTTCTAATTCATCCTTTTTATCTCCACAGGGATGGGATTGGGGAGGATGGAGGAAGGTACAAGCCTGGTTAGGAGAATTTTATTTATTTTATTTTAATTTGTTTTACTGTTTTGTGAGAGCTTGTCCAATGAACTTCCCTCATCTCGGTGTTCCTGGAAGGCCATGCCTTATTGTTGCTCTATTATAAATACTCTAAATTACTTTGCTCCAGGTTCAAGAAGAAGCTTTTTTTGGTCTGTGTTTGTTTTTAAGGCAATACAATTATATAGTCTTATAATGTTTAAAAGTTCAAAAGGGTATATGGAGTGAAAACTAAAATTCTCTAAAACTTCTCCCTGAATACACCGACTCCTCCCTAAGAGACAATTTTACCAATTTCTTATGTTTCCTTACAGAGATAGTTGGTATATATAAATGTGTAGTCAATATATTTAATTTTTACACAAATGATAGCAAACCGACACATTGTTCTATAGTTGCTTTTTTTGCTTAACGAGGTATCTTGGAAATATTTCCATATCGATACATAAAAACCTACCTTAATCTTTTTTAGTAGCTGAAAACTATCTGGAACTTCTAATCTTTCCTGTATAAGATCCTGTTTTTAGCAGGGCTGCAAATAGGCACTAAAAGGGAGCGGCACTAGTTTAACAGAGCTATTCTAACTCGATTAGTAAGAAGAAAAGGAAAAAGGTCATTCCACATTCTCCTACCTTAAAAATGAGAGGAAGAGAACAGGGTTCGAAAATGTTCTACCTCCTCCTAATTCACTGCTAAATCTATTTTAATGCTAGACCTTTATATGATTAATAGTATTATATTCCAAATTATATTGCAATACTTGGAGGGTCTAATTTTTGTAATGTCTTTTTATTTAGGAAAAAGGTCAGGTAAAAAATCAAAACGTGCAACTTCCTGTGTCAGAAGTATGGTAGAAATCCATCACTACAAAGATAAATATAATATTTCAGAAAGTCATGGTATTCATTTCATTAAACAGTGCATAAAAAGAAGAAAAGTCACCTATTTTAGCCACAAAGTCTTATCTTAAAAAAATGATAAAAGATTTGAATAGATATTTGTAATATTCTTTCTAAATATGAAACTATAATAGGGTGGGAAAGTTAACACTAAAAATCATAGAGTGCTTAAATGTGCCAGAATCTGCTCTAATTCTTTAATTTAAATTATTATATTTAATCTTGAAAACAATATTGAAAGGTTAGTATTCTTACATTTACATTACATATAAAGACACTGGTTGAGAGATATTAAGTAACTTGTTCAAATCTGCAGAGATGTAAAAACATATTCACCTAATCATAAATCCTATGCTTCACGTCTGATTTATTCACAATCATTGCTTATTTGCTTCTTATTAAAAAATTAAAAATAGTATATTTTGAAGTGTATAATATAGCATGAATAAACTTTTAGGGTTGATTCAATGCCTTAAAAGCAAGGCTATTTGTAAGCTGTCATTGTTGCCTGCCATAACTTCCAAAATATTTCCAGAGATTTTTTTTTTTCTCCTACAGCATGTACTATATTTTATATATATAAAAATTTATATTTTAAATTTTCCTCAGATGAGAACTTCTGTGAAATGCTTTAAAACACAATTTTACAAATAGTATGGAGAGTGCAATGAACTTACATTTGGCCATTTCTAACTATCTATGTATGTATTCTATTGGATTTCATTTTTAAAAATGATATTGTATATATTCATTTCTTTTGGCCACAGAAAACTCCAAGTTAACTCTACATTATAGATTGCAAGGAAGAACAAGTTGATCTTGTTTGAATTCTAACACTCACAACATGTGTATTATTGAATACCCAAGACTGAGAATTAAAATTGAACCATCAGGATTGTGCTCAATCCGGATGTGTGAATGTTTAGAACAAAGGGGACAAAAGAGATGAAATTTGACATGACTATTTTCACTAACAACAAACATTTTATGAACCTCCTGGACATAAGATTTGGTAGTAGCTACTATGAATAAGAAGAGGTTAGCTTAAACAGGCCTTTCCAAATTATTGTTTTTAAGATTTAGCTCAAATGTCATCTTACTTGATGACTGCAAGAAGAATTATTTCATCTGTCTTCTCCTTCCAGAGCATGTTTAAAATTGAGACATAAATCTGTTTGCCTGTCTATCTCAACACAAGATGAATTCTTGGATGGCGGTATCCACTTTCTTCATTATTCTTCTATCCAAATACAGTAAAATACCTGGAACCTAAATAGTATATTTTTGCTGAAGTAATGGACATTGTTTGGATTTATTAATTCCTCCATAACCTATTCAGCTCCTTTAGTACTTAAAGACTAAGTAGATTTGCTTCTTGTGCTTTGTAATCAAAAAGCTCATTTTGGGGGGAAGAATTTGACTTGAATGATGTTCTTTTGAAATAGGAAATTCCTCTATTAGATATGTTTTTTTGATGTTATGTTTTTGAGTAGCTATATAGCATGCCCAGCATAGATTTTCAAATTATGCCAACTAACATAGTTTTCTTTAGCATATCTTTGTGATAACTAAAAGTATGTGGAGAGCAATTCACCACTTCTGATATGTCATTTTAATATTGCTTTCATAAGAACAGTATTGGCAGCTAATGAACACAAGAGACTTTTAACATAGGAAATCTGGAAAAGTATCAGGAATCAAGGTAATAACTATTTCGATGATCCCATAATAGTACAAGATCATCATAACAATGTGGTAGCTATTATAATAATGTTTTGTCTCAAATTTTAGCAACCTTAACTAAATCCTTTGTCATAGATGTTAGAAATTTCAAATTGCTATTGAGTTAAGCTAGAAGTCAAGCACTGTATTTCAACAAAATTGTGCTCCAAAGAAGTCAAGAGCACCTCAAAAATTACAGTCTTTGGCTTTCTATAGGTATCCAACTAATAGTGTAGCCAACTAATCACTTTTCTTGACTAACTCAACTGTCATTGAAATTACACTTTGAAAATTCAAAATTAAAGTTAGCTAAATATTGGGCATATTTGAATTTCCCTTTAAAACATAAATTAGAGAACACACTGTAATACACTTATAAATGGATTTATTAATGATGACAATATTTGAAAATCACCAATTTTATATCTTTCAGTCAACATGAGGATGTGATGCTTTTGTGTTTCTTATATATAAATGACCGGCATATTTCCTAAGGTGTGTTAAATTTCCATATTGGCTTCTTTCTTCTCCTAGATTTGAAGTAGTTATTAGTTGTGTGACTTTGAGCATATTACTTAATGATTTTGAGTATCCATTTTGCCATCTATAAAAAAGAATTAAATGAAATAATATGTGTAATGATAATATATATAGTGAATAATATAATTGTAGATAGTTGTTGATGGTATGTTAAGTACAGAACAAGATTTAAGCATTATTTTCAATATTTGAGCAACCTAGCTCAAGTTAGGGGCTATTGGTAACATATTTTTTCCCAAGATGCTTTTGATATAGTAATACACATTGTCTGGGTAGGGGAATCATTTAATTTATATAATGTTGTATTTGCCCAACCTAGGGCTTAGCAAAGGAATATGTGGTCTGTGGGTTGCTTTTGTAAGGCCGATGGTTTTTACATGTTCAAATGCTTAAAAAAAGTCAAAGACTTTGTCACACATGAAATTATATAAAACTCAAATTTTATTATTCATAAAGATTTCTTGGAACAGGACATATTTTTATTTTCATATTGTTTATGGCTACTTTTTCACTATAATGATACCATGAACTAGTTGCAACAGAGAATGTATAGTCTACAAAGCCTAAAATATTTCTGTCTCGCTCTTCAGAGCCAAGTTTTGCAGATCCTTGGTCTAATCCTGAAACTATCAACTGTTGCATATTTTTTAATTAGGAGATGGAAATAGAAAATATTCTGTATAGGTTTTGACTGGAAAAATCAGAAATACCTAAAGAATTACAAAATGGGAACAATAAAATTACTTATACAATTTGATTGAGAAAACCAGATGTAGCAAAAGAAATAATGTGATCGTGTACATGAAGTAACTCATGTCATCAATTGCTTAGGAAATAGACCTGTTTTCAAAAGCAAACTAAAGACTGGAGGAAGAGCTCAATCACTGTATCTCTGTTGCCTCTGTTTCTCTAAATGCTGGAAAATCATCCAGTTCCACTGCAGGACTGTCTCCTGTCCTAAATCTATGATAACAACCTCCTGAGTCACCTCTATCTCTGTGCACCAAATTTTCGATATTTATGCACAGTTTGTGTTTCAACTCAGGAATGTTGGAACCACATAAATAATTGATAATTTGTCAACCTGTTTGATCATTATTCTTGCAGGCTTAAAACTACTCAAATGCATTATTTTTATAATTTAACTTTGAAAGCCAAGAACATGTAGCTCATTGAATATATATGTATGTGCACACTGAAATCTTATCTCCAGAACAATTGCCTCCATAAAATATTCCTTTCTGGATGTCTTTTTGTCTAATCTGTGAGACTAATGAGTGAAAGACACTATTTGTGAGTAGATGTAGATTCATCACTGGCCCATCAGTATTCAGCATTAAAATGAACCATATTTTCAAAGTCTGAGTGATCTGAGGTTCATTACTCAGTTGTAATAGGTTGCTAGAGTAATGAGTGATGATTTGGTAGAATAAAAAAGCTAAAAAGGCTTTTTAGTGGTGATTCCAGGAAAGAGCTGTTAAAGCTTTGCACTTTACCAATCATATTCTTGTCATTTACTATAGAAGCTAGGGAGGCATTTTGTGAACTAAAGCTCACATAGTAATAATAATTAAAGACAAATGGATATATAAAATTATTATATCATATATTTTCCCCATTTTGAGCTGCTTGACACCAAACATCTTTGGAATTCTCTGAGATACTGGAGCCTGCAGAAATCTTGCCCAGAACAGCAAGCAAATGGCGGCTGCATGTATTCCTTGCACAAACACATCAGGATCCTATGAATGTGAATGTATTATGCACAGATGTGTGTCCAGTAGACACAGAAGTGAATTTACATATCAGCGTGATTCATTAAAATTTAATGAAAGACCAAGAGAGAAAATAGAACACTGACAGTAAATTTTAGGACATACTACACAATTGTCTGAGAAAACTTCTAGCCTAGAGGTTTTTGTGTTTGGGAGTGGATGAGAGACATGGTGTTAGGGATGGAATTTCACAAAGGGATTGTTACAGAGTTTAAAAAGACATATATTTATAGAATGAAGCCTAACTTATCTATCTACACAAGCCCAGGCTCCACTCTAGATAAATAAGGACCTGGAACAAGTTCATGTATCAGAAAACCTCTCCTCTCTCAGCTTGACTCTTTATCATAGCCACAGTAATATCATCATACATTCACATGATGAGATAATTCTCAAAATACTTGTGACTATACATTCTGATTTTAAATTCACCAAAAGTCTCTAAGATACATAGAATGACAAGAAATATTTTTATTTTACAATATTTTATTTTACGGAGATTCAAATAGATTAACTTATTTAGCTAAAATTATACAGTTTTCTGTAAAATTGAGATTCAAATTCATTTCTTTGACTAATGTTCTTTGCATTACAAAACAACAATTAGTCTTATTTTCTTTTTTAAAGTCTTGATTGATCAAAAACAAATAGAATCTATTTATTCCGTTTCCTTTCTTCATGTTATTGAGTACGAAAATATCAATTACTTGCATAGTTCCAAATAAATAATGATGTCACACCCTGCTGACTATTTTGTTTATTTATTAAAAATCGCTATAAACTATTGAGAAACATTTATCCAGAATTTTGATATGTAGGTTTTCTTAATGCATATATTTTATATAAATTTCATCCACATATACTTTCAGCATTTTGATAAGTCAAATTACAGACAAACGAATCCATATTGTATTCAAAGAAGTTAATCTCTCATAGTTATTTTATAAAGCAATATTTTAAACACAGAGGGATGTACTCTTACTTATTTCAATTTGCAGTTCTTACTTTTGGAACAATCATTTACTATTTTCCCTTGAGAAGTAGAGTTTTTATTCTTTTTCCTATTCTTTTCTCATTTTCTCAATTACAGATTATAGCAAGAAGATTGGTATGAGGAAAACTGGTGACAAGGTTTTCTATTTCAAAAATGTGTGTCTCCTGACAGTTTAATTTCCTGGTCTCTGGCACAGATACTATAATCGTGCATTTTCATTGATTCTAATTAAATGCCAGGCTCATAATTTACTCACATTCTTCCTTTTTCTGTGGCATAAGAAAAAAAAAATAATGTCATGTTTCCTTCAATTTATCTCTTAAATCGACAATCAATTTTGGTATAGTGTTGGTCAAATAAGTCTCTAAGTATTCAGTATGATTCCAAAAGCAAGCTTCTTTAGTTTGAGAGGAGCTTCCAATCAGCTTTCTTAGCAATTTGCTTTGAAAAGTTGTACTAGGGTATTATTGATGTGAAACTTGACCCATCCATGGATTTCTAGCAAACAATATTTGATTTTAGTGATAACCTCTATTGTCTTTACTTCTGCCATATGGCTGTTTAACATCTATGTCTCATTACTTCTGCTTCTCTAATAATTAATTCTATATTAGTTTGGGTATAGCATTCACAAAACATTTTTTATAAATTTCATCATGCAAGCTTATAATGTTTTCTAGAATGAAGGGATGGCCTATTTAATAACTACAAGTTAAAGCAATTAATACCATTAATATGAAAAAGCTACTGAATTCATTTCGGAAAAAAAAAATAAGTATGGTAGTACCAAATTTACATCTTAAAACTCTAGCCATTATATAAAAATGTGGAAAAATGTAGGTCAACCCTCAGGTTAACACAATAGATGACTGAATGATTAAAATGACTTAAAGTAATTAAAGTGCTAATAGTTGTCTATGAAACATTTCCCCCTAGTTTATTGAATAGTAGTTTAAGTAAAAGTTCTAAAGTGTGCTTTGGATCAAATAAAGGACAATATCATATATTCTATCTTCAACATTTACTGTTTATAAAACATTATTACACTGAATTTTAAACAATTTTGCATTTATATCGAGTTCTATTTCTGTATGTGTTGTTTTATTGTGAAATTATGACATGATATATGTAAATGAATCAGTTTTCTGTAAGTAATAGGTATATACTTAGGCTATGCAATTGTCAATGTTGATCATTAATGATTACAAATGTAGAAATGTATTTCAGAACTGCTCAAATGGTTTTCCATGTAAAGGGAGTTTCTTAAAAATCATCCAAGTGATTTTGAAGAAGTGATGAAATAGACACGTTGGATGTTCATTAACCTTCTTAGACCATGGGGGCGTCTTTAAGAGTTTCAAGATGGTAATTTACTAAATCACCCCTATGAGACATGTAAAGTTGCTTTTTTGTGTAAAAGTACCAAACTTTTGCCTCGGAAATAGTGTATTTGCTAGGAAAGAGCCTTCTTTTCATTTTTATTTAAGTTAATTTGCCTTACTTTTTCACAAATCATTGAAAAGCCTTACTTCTACACCTCAGTGAAGTTTACGTATGTTGTCTTTACTACCATTTCAATTTCAGGAATGCTAGAAATGGCAGTTACCCTGGGCAGAAAATGCTCACAGAAGAAATCTAGAATCTGATCTCCTTGAGCTCTAACATATTTATAAAACAGTAATAGTCTAGGTATTACCTCACTATTTTTTTGCATGACAGCTTTTATTTTAGCCGTGAACTAATACCATACTGCAGAGTTTATAGATGGTAAGTTTTGCTAGGTTTTATGTGCATAAAGAGTTGAAAGCGAAGTATTCAACAACTACTGTGAAAATAGATTGCTTCCAGAAGACGTGTATTAAAAAACATGGGCCCAGTTGAGGAAGGACTGCAGGTCACAGAGAGGTCTGCTCAGTCGAGCTGGTGTATTTAAAGTGCTACCAGCAGACACTACGGAAAGCCATGCATAAGAAAATAGAGCAGTCAGATAATTATTAGAAGATGGACTACCAAAAATGATTGGGAAGCACACAGCCGTGTTAGGGAGCCTCCACAGGAACTGACGGCTGTATAAAAGTTAAAAACAACCCAGGCTTTAAAAAGAGAGGCCATAATGCTAGAAACCAATTTGAGAAACTAAAGAAAAAATGTTGGTGTTCAAAAAAGATACACCAAATCACCAGGAGACAAAAAGGAAGTGGTGAAAAAAAGACACATTTGAAAGTATAGTCTTTCCCTGAGGAGGTCATAGATTTTTTTTTTTTTTTTTTCATCCCTGTGCCCTGAAGTGTACTGGGTTTAGGACCAAAAGGAAAATGCTCTATTTGAAGTCTGAAGGAAATTAAAATGCAGTACAGCATTTCCTCTGCTGTTTTTAGTTTGCAGCCTCTGGGCAACTGCCAACTACCAGTAAAAAGCTCCCTATTTCAGGGTATATAATTCTGGTACAAAATAGGCAGCGAGTACAAATGAGACCTTGACTGGACTTTTATATTTACACAAATTTGTTTTCCTGTTCTATGTGTGGAGAGTTGGAAAGACAGTGGCTTATTTAGACCTCAGGAGTGATGATTTGAGTTGCCTAAGAAAGAGTTTAGAATTACTGTATTCATAAGAGAGGTTCAGGTACCACTGAAAAACTGCTAAATGCTTCTCTCATTGGGTTAGTTTTTTAACAGGTCTTGCTTCTATCACCTTTGGATATAATGTGTCAAAGGAGAAAATTTAAGAAGAAAAATATTTGGATGCATTTGAAGCTCTTAGGTAGAAAATAAACATTAGATCTGTTTACTTGGCAAATAGGCAGTGAAAATCAGGTTGGCATTCACAGTCATGGAGTAGGTTGATGATAGAGGAATGAAGGTAATGAGGCACTGAAGCCCTTAGACCTGAGCATTGCAACAAAGAGATACGGGATGATGGCCCGCATGGAATCCATACAGAGCAGGAGAGATTTCAAGTAATTAAGACAATTATGTATCAGTAGCCATTTGTGACATCAGTTAATGGTGTCCTCATTTGAGTAGGAGATTCTGTTATTTGGTTGTTTAAAATTTGGAATTTCAGATGAGAATAAACTTATTTATAGGGATGAGTTGATTCAGTTTAGGAAACTTGTAAATAGCATTTATCCATAATTGGCTTACCAACTAAATGTATAAACGTATACTTACATAGATGCACCTGTGTGCCAAAATAGAGATTGCTTCCTTTCAGCATTTAGCTCTCATGAAAAGATGTGAACAGTTGGAATGTTACTACATATAATTATAAGAAAAAAGAACATGAAGAAGGCTGTTACTTGCTTTCTTTATCTCTATAAAAATGTTCCCTGTCATTCATACACTGATGAATTATTGAACTAATGAATTGATTTCATACACTAATGAATTATCAACACTTTCCAAAAGAATAACTCTACTATTGAATTTTTTCCAAATTTTCTTTTCAGTGAAAGCGTTAGCCAGCTATCAAGCTGTGGATTCATATTTTACATCTTTTTTTTTTTTTTTTTTTAAGAAATGGGGTCTTACTCTGTCACCCAGGCTGGAGTGAAGTGGCACAATCATAGCTCACTGCAGCTTTGAACATCTTGGCTTAAGAGATCCCCCTTTCTCAGCCTCCCAAGCAGCTAGGACTACGGGCTTGAGATACCACACCCAGTTGTTTTTTTTTTTTTTTCCACATTTTTTTAAGATGGGGTATCAATATGATGCCCATAGTGGTTTTGAACTCCTGGCCTCAAGCAATCCTGCCACCTTCCCCTCTGGAGTAGCTGGGATTACAGGCACATGCCATTACACCATGTTCTTTTATTTTACTTCTTGGTAACCTATATTTTCCATCTTAGACAAAGGACTATAGACAAGTTAAGTCTTGACTCTGTGTTCATTTGAGGGGAGAAAACTCAATAGAGTCAGCCTCTGAGGTAGTAAGGTGAAATTTATGTGTCTAATCTTTGTATATACCACACCTTTATAATGTTTTTTGACTGTATTCTGTAAGCTTCTGTTCTGATCCTAAATGGCTGTTCTGAATATTTACGGCAATAAATAGGTATCTCTGTCTTCGCATAAGAACAACCCATTGTTTGTGTCAGAAGATAATAGTGCTTTATTTATGTTCCAGTATTACCTGAAAAACTAATTCTGTCCATGCTACGAAGAAAAAAGACAAATGAATCAGAGTGAGTTGTTATGATCACTCTTCTAACATCTAACTTGGACATAATAATATTAAAAATATATTTTTCAGATCATGTAGATAATACTTGTTATTTCATAGACTGAGGAAGTGTTTGGTTAGTTATACATCATTGATTAATATGGTTTGATTAACTGTGCTTAAGAGAAATGTATTAAATAGTTTATTTTTTAAGTTCATGCAATGTAATCCAAACTAGGCAGGAAGGAATCCCAAAAGCACCTTGGAAAATGAGATCCAATAATGGCTACAACTTGTACTTTTCAAAGTCTTTTTGATTTCTGAACAGATGTTCTATTTTATTTTATTTTATTTTATTTATTTATTTATTTATTTATTTTTGAGACAGAGTCTCACTGTGTTGCCCGGGCTAGAGTGCTGTGGCGTCAGCCTAGCTCACAGCAACCTCAAACTCCTGGGCTCAAGCGATCCTCCTGCCTCAGCCTCCCAAGTAGCTGGGACTAAAGGCATGTGTCACCATGCCCGGCTAATATTTTCTATATATAGTTTTAGTTGTCCAGCTAATTTCTTTCTATTTTTAGTAGAAACGGCGTTTCGCTCTTGCTCGGGCTGGTCTCGAACTCCTGAGCTCAAGCAATCCTCCCGCCTCGACCTCCCACAGTGCTAGGATTACAGGCGTGAGCCACCACGGCTGGCCAGATGTTCTTATTTAAATGTAAAACCAATGATATTGATGTGATCATCTATTTAGATTAATGAATGTTCAGATCCCAACAATACAGCTAGTAGATCTCTCTAAAGATATTTATATGCTGACATGGGAAATAATACGGATATTTCAGACACTATGAATTTATTCTTCCCAAGCTGCTTTATCTGTTGACCAATGTGCCATAATGGTGAATGACTAACAATAAAATCATTGGAACAAACAGTGACTATTCTAGTTGGTTACACTCCAATCAGGGGCTAGCACTTATAATTCCAATTTTCAACAGAAAGAATATAATTAAGTATAGTGAAATGTCAATGTAAAAATCTTTAATGTCTCTACCTCACACACTTGTGCAATGCCTTACAAAAGATTTTGACATCTCTATACCCAACAGTTTTTATTCTCTTTGGGTTTTATTTTAATTATAAACCTGGATCTGTCAGAACAGAAATGGTTCATAATGGTTTGACCATGCTGAATCATTTATATTGTCTAATCCATTCTCATGTAACATGATGAGCTTGTTTTGCAAAACAGATCAAAATTTAATTTCTTTGAATTGTCTTTCTATATTGACTTTGGTGTGCTCTTGGTTAAGCAGCAATCTTTTCTGAGAAATGGTTTATTGTTGCAACATTTTAAACAAATCAATTACCTTCCTGTAATGCAATAATATTACAATATGCAGGCAACCATAGCTTCCATTGTACATGACACAGTCGATTTTATGAAGCTGTAAGCATTCATATCAGTGCTATTTAGTGTGTGGTAATATAATTTGAAAAGGAGATATTGACCAAGTTTTGTTAATATGTTATCTGAAAAAGCTCGATATGTTGGGAGCTCCCTGGAAAACAGACATACAGGTTTCAGGTTTAGAGGTTAAATTACAGAGTTAGAACTATGTGGAGAAGTACTAAGGTGATAATAAAAAAAATATTTCGAGTCTTTCCTTGTCCTAGGAAACGACTTGGTTCAAGAAGCAGGCTTGCTACTCTCTCCCTAACATGTGTTAATTATTAGTGGAGTAACTCTCCCGGGCATACAGCTGTATTCTACAGCGACATCCATCCAGTGAATCTATATTCACCACCTTCTCTTCCAATGTTTTTCTGACATGTCTCAGTAAGAAATGCTTAACTAGATTATTCTTTTTAATACATAAATCAAATTATGTTGTTTGTTTTTTGAAAACCTACTAATGGCTTCCCTTGCTACTTAGAACAAAATCCAAACGTCTTGATATATTATATATTAATATAAGGTCCTACGAGGCCCATTTAGTCTTTGCCTGCTTCTCCTAACTTTTCTCTTATCATTCCCCTTTCTTTCCTGTGCTCCAGGCATAGTGGGCTTCTTCTAGTCCGCAAATGTACAATGTGAACTCCTGATTCATTGACTCTGTGTTTGTTATTCTTTAGGCCTGGAATGCTCTTCTCTTTGCAGCTACCTGTAGTTGACGTCCATCATCACTTGAGCATCGATTCAGATAATATCTCCTAAGGCAGATCATTTTCTGGTCATCCTGTCTAATACTTTCTTCTCCCCTACTCCTTAATCTTCTTTATGTTATTATTTTTTAAATTTTCTTCATAGCATTTGATATTATCAGAATTTATTAGTTGTTTTGGTTGTTTATTATTGTATTAGAATAGAGACATTGATCTGTTCACCGCTGTATCCTTAGCACCTAGAACAGTGCGCATGAGAGATATTCATTGGACCATTTATTGGTAGAATAAATGAACAAGAAATGAATACATATTCAAGAAGATGTTTGATGAGACCCTTACCCAGGAGTCAGAAATAGAATCAATTGGCAGATGCAAAGAACAATTCCCTCCTGTTCCGTCAACTCTCTGCACTAAATGCACTCTGGTGGTATTGACCTTTTTCATGGAAACCTCATTCTCTGTTCCACATCCTCTCATCCTCCAGAGAAGAACTATAATCTATCCAGTTACTTTATTAATGAATCAAAGTTATTTAGAAAACAGTCATAAATATTACCTGTACTAGCAGCCACCACGGCATCACTTATATAACAGTAATTTCTGCTAGAAAATCAATAATCTTGGACTATTATTACAAACACTTTGGTTTCCTGTTCCATAATTACAATTCCAAGTAATCTGATTGCTATTATTAGAATGATGATCCTTTATGAGATTTCACCTTAAAAGTTCCCAATAACTCCCTTTTATTCAGTGGCGGTTTAAATGATGTTCTTGCAATATATCATTATTTTTCACAGTAAATTGCATGAGATTTTACGCAGTAGCTTTGAAATTACTGCTTGTCGTCACCACTATATACAACCACATAAACAGTATGTGGTTTGTACAGTAGATCATTTTTCTTGTTTATATTCAGCAAGCTCTCATGCTACACACTAACACCAGCTGTTAAAAAATGACAGTAGTATTTTATCTCTCACTACCAAGATCCTTTATGTAGAGTTTTTTTCTTCCTAAGCAGTATTTGTTGCTGAATAATGATAAAGGTTGATATGATAAATAGTGATATATTTTTCAGAATTCATTTGCAATGTAAAATAGAATGTAAATAGACAAATTATAGAAAAAGTCAAGTATGGAGAAAGTCAGATTCTGTACCTGAATCCCAGTCAGTTTCATTATGTAGAACTATCTGAAGGAGAGAATAAAGATTGTTTTATTTCTGAGGTTATTCAAGGTGAATCTTAAAGTGATATATGTGTATGTGTTACATACAAGAATCTAAAATAAGTTAAATTTCAATATCCCCAAATGCTTATCGATCTCTGCACTGTCTTCTCCCCTACTTTCAGCTAGTCTTTCTTCTTAATCTTTTTCCTTTCTTCAACAGAAAGTGAGCACCTCAAGGGCAAAGACCATATCTTTCATATCAAATACCTAATAGATTTTGAAAAGATATACTTCAGCTAACTAAAAATGGAATAACTTTCTTGAAACCATTTTACATGTTTAGAAAGCACAAATATACTTGTTTAGACTAATCATAAACCAGAGCTGGAAATTTTCTTTAAGTCTTTATCTCTCAGTGGTCCCTATCACAGCACTTAGGCAGACACATGTACATAGTTGCGCACAAGGCCAGGCCACAGCACAGGCCTCAGGGTCAATGTCCCCAAACATGTTTCAGGTAAAAAAAAAAAAAAGCCTGACACAATTCTATATACAGACTGAGAACTTTCTGAGAATTTAAAACATTATATTATGTTAAGATCTAAGATATTTTGTGCTTCAAATGAACACCTAGGAATAAGGATTAGGCACGCTCAAAAATGAAATGTACTTAGAATTATTATTTATTATTAAATGACAGATCTTTGTATGTGCTTGTAAATAAGAGGGAAACAGTAACTTGAATTCAGAAATCTGTTATATATCTTGCCTTGTAGATAATTGAATTTTTCTTGTTATAACTATTAATACAATCCTGAGTCTTGTTCTAGATTCCAGTAACTCAGCAGCTTGATCTCAGTGACTCAACATTTCCAGGGGTAGCGGCACATTAAATTTTACCTCTCTGCTAATTTAATTCAGACTACAAAGTCTTATAGTGAAGAAAATTAGAAAGTTTCCAAATTATATATACTCAAGTAAAGTCACATGTCTATCATATATTGAAATATTAATATTTGAGCATATCATATGTTCATATGCATTTGTATATGTATTTTTATTTAAAATGCATGTATTATTATGTAAAAACCTTTAAAGATCAATGGCTGTTCCATTGGTGTGGGGGGGAGGAAGCTCTTTAGAAAAACTTTGTTAATTATACTTTTAAACATATACCCTCTAAATTCTACAATATTGTAAAATTTTATTGATGTCCTATGAATAGTGATATGCTTTTTAGTAACATTTAACTTATTCAGGGGTCTGTTAACCAGCTAACCTTTCAGGAATTTATCCCAGATTCCCCTGGGCAATCATAGCAGATATTAGAAAATTTACTTAACCAATGATGAGAGAATCTTACAGATTGTCTGTCACTCAAGACTCTTTTAATCTCAGTTAACATCCAAAGCTAACGCACTTGGATGTCTCCTCCTAAATCAAACCAGGTCACAAAGAAGCTGCTGGCCTGAGGAGGGGAACATCCAGGGGAATGAACTGAGAAGGAATGACTGAGAGCGAAGAGACTCAAATGCTGGAGGCCCATACCATTTTAGAAGAGGGGCAGATGACGGTTTTAGTAGACCTCATCTGAGTATCTGAGTTTATCACAGTGGCCACAGAGGACTGAGTTTAGGAGGCATACTGCACAAATTATAGATAAATGTGAGGAGAGTTAGACCATAGTCCTGAGTCATCAAGATTGGATTAACTATTCTTCAACAGCATATTCTATTTAAGAAGGCTATAGTGTATTTTAGAAATATTTACAGAAAAATTAAATGCACACTTTTTAAAGTTTGGTCCTTATAGGGATCCATTTTAATAGCTGAGAAATTCTGTTTTCTAGAGCTATCATTTACTATATGGCATAGTACATTTTTCATACTTTTTTTTTTTTCTGAGACCAAGTCTTGCAATATCACCCATTCTGGTTTCGAACTCTTGGAGTCAAGCAATCCTGTCACCCTCGGCCTTCAAAATAGCTGGGCATGAGCCACCATGCCCAGCTATACTTTTTATTTTTATAAGTAGAAACACATAATTTATTCATTTGGGTGTGAATGGTAATTAATAGGGTGTTAGGAAAGTAGGGCTTCAATGTTTGTTGACTTATTTACTATGTTGAATCTGATAGAATTACATTTTTGTAGGTGACAGTTACATATCAACAGATATAGATGGTTTGATATAATAAACCTATATTTATGGCAAATAAATGAAGAATTACTAAATTCCTCCCCAATTGTGACTAGAATTGGTAGATTTTTTGAGAGGAGGAAATGCCTATATTAGTCTGCTTGCTGATATGAAGGTCAGAAACAATGTTCTTCTGTGCATCATGTCTTTATATGGAAGAAACTATAAGGGAGAGCTAAACTAAACAACAAACCCGCAGTATTATACCCTTGCAAGACTGCTGGAGAAGAAACATGTCGGTGTTTTAGCAAAAGATACATCCATCTTCACATGTGGTGGAGGAATCATTAAGCAGTTCTGTCCTGAAAAGAAGGAATGGTGGTCTGCCTCCAAAATAAAATAAACAGCAACAAAAACAAAAACAAAAACACCCTCCCATACTTGGTGTCTATTCTACTACCAGGTACAATCAGTTATTGAGTGGTCATTTAAAATGTTTTCATGTATTTCTATCCGTAATTAACCAGCAGTCTTGATACTGCTGAACCTGGAAGGCTGAAGTTGCAAGGTTTTCCTGGATTCTGGTTTCTAAAACCTTCCAGAAATAGTACATATACAGATGCCAACACAATTTTAATTTCTCTAAATGTTTCATATACAATTTACTCCCATTTATTTTTAGGTATTCAAAGAAAAACAGGAAATATAGAGACTAGCAAATGTGGAAAAGCAATACTGCTCTGAACAGCTAGGGCAAAGGATGAAGTGTAGTGATGATTTATCCTTACAATAACCTTTTAGCAGGCACTGACTGTGTTCCAGGTACTTTAAAAAAATACTTCTAGCAGGTTTATGCTGGTGAGGCCTACATCACAATTAAAACATCAAACAGGAGAGCAAGAGAAGGCAATGTCAGTGAGGTTATAAGAGGAATGTGATTTATTTACTTCTTTGTGACAAACTTCAGACCCCACTCATTCTAGAGGGAGAAGGAAGTGGAAAAACTGAGTGTAGGAAAATAGTTTAATTGTTCTTTTTTCAAGGTGGGATCAAAAAGCAAAGTAGAAAACAACCACAGCAGTTCAAGAAAAGCAAATCAATTCTTGCTTATTAAAAGGGAAATTAATTAGGAAGAGAAATGAACTAACTGGTAGCAGGAAAGTTTAAAGTGGAAAATTTTTCAAAGCTCAGGAAGACAGAGAAGGAATGATAAAAGTAAAGAATAAATATAAACAGTTTAGAAAAGAGAGATATGAGCCTCACCGGGCTGTGAAAAGAAAGGCTTGGGATGTCAGGATGAAACACAATCAAAACAAGAATGAAGAGTTCAGAACTTGTCAGAGTGACAAAGGGCTTTGTAGATTGTAATAAAGATAATGCAGGACCCTGCTGGGTAAAAAGTAAAAACCTAGGGAAATTGTGGAGAATCTGAGCTGAAATTAGCCACTCTTTTAGTGTTATTGTCATAATAGCGTAATTAATATTAATGTTGGTTAGCCAATAATCAGCATTTGTTGGGTCAAGAATTTGAAAGCTACTCCAAATCTGTAACGTATATTAAACAAGCTTATGGATTTTTGCTTTACTCTGTGAGACCTGGAAAATTAAGAATGTCATTGCCTAATTATTTTTGTCTTTAAAGTTGGATCTGACCATAACTCACCACTTTGCTAAAAAGAAAACTTTTCATATCCTGCTAAAGAGAAACATTGATTGCATATGGCTTTGCTCATGTCATTCTCATTTACACTTGTGGAAATGTCTGGCTATTGTCATCTCTAAAACACTGTTTCTTCAACCTAAAGAGACAGCATGCATAGCAGTTACAAATAATAACTGTTTTAGAGTCAAACTGCCTGGCTTTTGCCTGGCTTTACCACATATACTAACTGTGTGGCTTTAGAATAGATACTCCTCTGTGTCTCATTTAACCTATAAATATGTGGAAGATAATATTATTCACCTTATCAAGATATATGAAGATTAAATGACTTGGTATTAGGGCTGTCAGATTTGGCACAAATTTAAAAAATACAATAAAACAAATATTTAACTAAATTTGAATTTCAGATAAACTTTTTTTTTGTCTAAGTATTACTTATACTTAGTATGAGACATAGTTAGTTATACTAAAAAGCTATTTGTTGTTTACCATAAATTCAAATTTAAGTAGATTTCCTGTATTTTACCTGGCAGTCCTACTTAATATATGTAACATACTTGCAAAAACAGTTGCTTTACTCAATACTATACAAGTATTTTTTTAATATGATCAGTGTAATAACTTCATATGGCATATCAGTCTTTTTTCTTGAATTACTCCATTCAAGATCAGTCCAATATAATTATTGTTCTATGCATTTGCCCTGACAAAGGCTGTGAGTGATTGGTTGAATGCATAAGCATTTAATAAACTATCTCCAAGTTCCCTGTGTTTCTTGCAAAAATAATTTTATAGTAAGGTAAGTTTTAGCAGTAAAAGATTCTTGATAGTTGCTTTCCATTGGTGATGATGGTAGTGATAATAAGCAGAGTATTACTGTTAAAACTCTTCTACACATCACAATTAAAGCAGTAAAGAAGGAAAAATATTTGAGATAGGATAAAAAACCCTAAGAGGTAGCCTATTTCAGTTGTCTCTCTAGGTATAATTCTTAGACATTTTCTAACCCAGTGTTAATCATCCATTAAATAAAAGTAGCAATAACTGAAGTTATCATCCTTCTTCTTTCCTTCAGATTCTCTTTCTTATCTTTTGCTTTTCCCTTTACATTGAGACTCCAATGTCTTCGTGTCAGCTGAACATTACCCAAAACCTACTAATATGTCAGGTATTAAAAGATTGCTATAGAGTTAACTGATTCTGGATGAAAATCTTGTTTGTTCAGGGTTTGTAATTTTATAAGAGACTTTTAAATATGAAAAGCATCCCAGAGTCAAAAAAAAAAAAAAAAGAGTCAATTATTAGTGAAAAGCAAGTAGGCATTTCAGGGCAAATGACCTGCTTGTATAATTTTGCATCACACAAGATAAAACATGATGTAAAATCTAGCTCAATACTAGATTCTTTCTTTAAAAAAATAAAAGAATAAAAGAATTTCTTTTTAGAAATTCTTTCAAATAATTTCATTTTGTTTGTATAGCTGTAATCCCTGTCTTTTTTTCTTTCTCTCTGAGAAGAGCTGATGATATTATTTTAAGTTTATGTGTGGTGAAATTATAGCATAGAAAATGGCTTAATGCTGATGATTGAGATAGAGCCAAGATTTAAACTTCGTTCTAATGAACCCTAGTTCATTGTCTAAGTGTTCTCTCTATCAATACATTCCATTGCAACAGCAGCAGAAGGAATAGTTGATAAGTAGGCCAGTGAGTTGCTAAAGTATAGTAAAAAGGCAACATAATATGTCCATAGACACTGAGTATAATGTACATTTTTCTTCTTATAGCTTTCACAGGTAGATTTCAATGGAATACAATAAGTATTTATTGAGTGCCTATTGTGTACAAGGCTTTGAGCTAGATTCAGGGAGTATAAAAACACAAACCTTACCCTTGATGACTTTACAATACACTGGTGGAAAATTAAGTTCACTAAAAACTACAATATAAGATAATTCAAGTGCCCTTAAATTGTGCTTTGGGGAGTCAGAGATCATATTTAAAATACTTGACACTGCAATGAAAAATTTATACTGAAAAATAATTGATACTTAATCTCTTTTACCAGGCAAATTATCTTAATGCAGGTTTCACTGAAGACAATTATCAGTGACAGTCATTGGTTTAGTTTTAGAGCCTATGCAGTGACAGCACACAGTGGGTGTTCAATTAGCATGTGCTGAATTTCACAAAGAATCCGTGAATCATAAGACAGTGATGAACCTCACTTGGCTATTATGGTCGCAGGGAGAACATATAATTCATTTTGCCTGACACTAACAAAGTATCCTTCTGCTCTCCTGAGCAGCCACTAAAATGTATAAAACTGCTCTGGATGATTATTTAGAGTTCTCTCAACCTGTTCTTTTTTATTTTTAAGTATGCAGTAATTTATGTTAAAAATAAAAAGGAAAGGGATTTTTTTATTATTTATAACTTGCCACTTCTTAGTTTTTATTTTGGTGCACTTTGTCTAAAGGGTGAAACAACACAAATAACCATATACATTTTTATTATTATAATTTATTGAGTTCTTATGGAGTGTTAAGCCCTATACAAAGTGCTTGTTTGTGTTAACTCATTGCAACTCCTAGCAATTGCTTTCGTTATTAGGATTTTGCAGATAAGGAAGCAGGTTTAGAGACGTTAATGATCATAACTAGAAAGTAAGGATTTGAGATGTAGTCTCAAGCCGCCTAACTCTAACAGAGAACCCAAGTTCTTCATTACTTTACGTTGTCATTTGGGAAACTCGATACTCAATTTAAAATATTTATATGTTCTGGATCCCT
The DNA here is from genome assembly GCA_963575035.1 of Avahi laniger. NCBI lineage: Eukaryota > Metazoa > Chordata > Mammalia > Primates > Indriidae > Avahi > Avahi laniger. The sequence goes on along the minus strand of CAUYSK010040647.1, from coordinate 2,253 downwards.
AGCCTAGAACATATTAAGATGCACTAATATCATTTAGAATTGTACTTAACGCCATAATCATTTCTCTTTCATTCCTTGAGCATGTTTAAATTCTAACAAGATTTATAACACATACATCATTATGTTTGCTAATAACTATTTTAGCTTTGATTTCTACAATGACCTTAATACAGTTTATTCTGTATTATGAGAAGAAAACAAACTGGCGATCAGAGATGTCAGAGCCCTCATGAGATACAGGAGTTGTTCTCCAGAACAGAGATCACCGAAGCCTGAAAACATACTGATTCCTGGCAGATCTGACAGTCATTTGGATCTCTGTCTATGTCATTAGTTCATTGGTGACAAGAGCTTCTCTGGCTGGATGGAAACAGACGTCAGTTGCTGAGTGGTGTTGGTCACAGATAAGATGAAAGCACTTGCAGACTGCAAAATGCAGCTTGCAGAGGGCAAAAGAACCTGCCAAACGTGGACTTTTTTTAAAAGCAATTTTTCATTTGTTCAGGCCTGGTTCTTGGCTTTACCTCCTCTTAGCCTCCCACACATGGCCTCATACTGACATATTTTACATTTTCAATATTTGAACCCTTGGCTTTTCCTATTGATCCTTCCACCTTTCAAAGATCTCCCCCGGTCTGACTCTTTCTTAGCTCACAATTCCCTTTCTGAACATCAGCAGTTTCTCTAACTTATGAGACAAATGAAATACTTCCAGCCCAAGATATACATGAGGTCTGCTTTTCAATGATACACCTTCATGAATGAATTATTCTGTTACACTTTTTAAAGGTCCAGGGGAACCTAATGTGTTGGCAACATTCCCCTTCTTCCTTCCGCGTTCTGGTTTTCCTTTTGTCAGCTACTCAAATCTGATTCCCATTCTGGATCTCACCCAGACTTTCAGCTGAAGATATTTACTTAACGCAAGTAAAATTTCTGTGGACTGGAAGAATCTAGTCTAGCCTTACATTCATTTCCTCGGATACAAATGAGTCCGAACAATGGTTGTCAGACTTGAGTGTGCAATGGAAGGTCTTCTTAAAACGCAGATTGCGGAGCCCCACTCCTAAAGTTTCTGGTTCGGTAGATTTGAGTTGGGGTCTGAAAATTTGCATTTCTAACAAGTTCCCATTTGATGCCGCCCCTGCTGCTGCTGCTGCTGCTGATCTGTAAGCTGCACTTTGAGAAACTCTGATTTAGGGTAATGTATGTAGTTGTCTCGTTTTCCTACTTATTAATCAGAAGATAGAAACCCAATACAAACTGTCTTAAGCAAGAAAAAGAATTTAGTGGATCATGTATATGAAATTTTAGGATTTATAGCTTAAGGGATATCTGAATCTAGAACCTCAAAATATGTTGCCAGTATCTCTGATTCCTCTGGGTCGACTTCCTTCTGAGGCTGGTTCTGTTCAGAGGGAAAAGCTGGCCACCATCATCTCTAGGCTTACGGTCTATTCGTTTTTAGTTGTTGTTGTTTACCTTACCTGGAAGAGAGTATTTCCTTCTCAATACTCTCACCCCTAAGCCTGAGGTGAACGTTTATTGTACAAATTTAGGTTGTATGCTCATCCTTAAACCAAATCCCAAGGTTGAAGAGATGAAAGGATTATCTTGGCCTTTTTAAACACAACCTCAGGGATTAAAGGAAAACCAGGGGCTACTGGTCAGAAAATGCAATTGAGGTGTGGACTTGAACAAGCAAGAATTACCATTCGCTTCATCCTAAAGATGCAAATTTTGAAGAAAAGGAAAGACAGGAAATTGAATGCCTGTAAAACCCAGCATGATGCTGTACATATGTAACTACTTAGTATGTATTTGTTAAAAATGTATTATGACTGGTAAAATTAAGTAAAATGAGTTAAAATTGAACTGTAATTAAAATCACTGTTCCTAGACTTAGATTTGCTTGTCCTCAATAGAAATTAGACTTGGAAAACATAGATTAAAATAAAATATCTAACAACTGAAGACGTTACTAATTTTCTTGTTTATTTCTCTAGGTGTTAATTTCCTCATTTTGATTTAATACCTTTACCATATTTGACATGAAATAAATTATAAGTAAAGTCAATAGGAGGAGAGAAAAGATTCTGTGTATGCGTGTGCGTGTGTGTGTGTGTGGCAAGGATGTGGACAGCGGGGAAAGAACACAACGTGTGATCCGTGGGGCGGCACGGGGAGGGCGGCCCGGCCCCCGGGAGACCCTGGCACACAGGTCTGCAGAACAGATTCAGGCCTGAGTCGGCA